>CM029129.1:19335694-19568194 GCA_016859345.1 Istiophorus platypterus | reverse complement strand
AATTTTGATGTCGCCTACCTCAAAAGTGCCATTGAAGTCATTAATCAAGGAGTATCGGACCTGTCCACCGGGGCCGATGTCTCGGTCCTGAGCCTGCACCCAGGTAATCACAGCCCCCGGGGGGAGGTCCTCCAGCACCCGAGCGCTGTAGCTGCTGGGGACGAAAGCCGGGGCGCAGTCGTTGACATCCTCCAGTATTATGCTGAGAGTGGTCACCGACGACCGTCGGGTGCCTCTTTCAGCCTTGTCTCTCACCTCGACCTTCAGCGTGTAGAGCGGCGAGGCTTCTCTGTCCAAGTATCCGGCGACAAACACGCTTCCGGTTTCACTGTCGATCCCAAACTGAGGAACGCTGGTCAGCATTATGTAGGAGAGCTGTCCATTTTGACCCGTGTCCCTGTCGAACGCAGAGATGGTAATGACTTCCTTACCGACGGGCCAGCTTTCTGAGACCAGCGCCATGTAGCTGTCCTGATAAAACTGGGGATCGTTGTCGTTGGCGTCCTCGATGATCACGGTGAGGATTCTCCAGCCGGACATCTGGGGAACGCCCCGATCATAGATGGTGATATTAAGGAAGTAACGATCAGTTCGCTCGCGGTCGAGCGGCTGCAGCACAGTGATCAACCCCGTCTCCATGTTGATATTGAAGCAGTTTTCTTTGTTACCGTCGGATATGGAAAAGATTACGCGGCCATTAAAGCCCATGTCTCCGTCTCGTGCTCGCACCTGGAACACGCTGGAACCGGAGGTGAGGTCCTCTCTCACTAGAATACTGGTGGGCAAGGCCTCAAACTGCGGAGCCTGTTTGTTCATGGAGTAGAAGTCCGTGTATCTGTCATCTGGTCTTGGTCTAGCCATGGCAGATGCTTTGGAGAGCATTTTTTCTGCGAGCAGCTGGGCCACCCTGGTCTCTTTGCAATTGAACCCCCTGGGCGGCATCCGACCCCTCACCACAGACACGTTCACAAACGTAGGGTCGGAGAGCATCTCTCCATCTGTTGCGACCAATTTGAGGTTGAATATCCCGTTTTTCAAACTATCCACTGCCAACGATCTTTTCAGCGACAAAGCCCCGGAGTCTGGATTTAAGTTAAAGTAGTCTAACTCGTTCCCGGACAGTATCTTGTACCTCACCATTCCTAGCTCATCCATGTCTACAGCTGACAGGGTGACAATAGTCTGGCTGACGGGGAAATCCCGGCTTATCATCCCCCTGCAGGAAACACTCTCGAAAAGAGGCTGGTTGTCGTTGATGTTTATCAGACGAATTGTGACGTTAACCTCGCTCTCCCTCCTGTAGGGTGAACCCCAGTCAGACGCGCGCACTAAAAAAGTATAGATATCATCTGAGGACTCAAAGTCCAGGTCTCTTGTGACCCTCACCTCACCTGAATCTTGGTCTATACTAAAAGGGAGGGACTGCTCACCGCTGATTGTGTGGGTTACGTATCCGTTCTCTCCTTTATCATAATCTGCGGCGGACACCACGAGAACGACGGTGCCTACAGGTAAGCTCTCATTAACTGCAATGTCATAGAATGGCCTTTTGAACACTGGAGCGTTGTCATTAGCATCCTCTATGGTGATTTGGACCTTCGCTCGCTGCTGACTGATTATGTCAACCACCTCCATCTCCATGAAATCCTGTGATATCCCTGTCAGCTGCCTCGTGGTCGCAATAACTCCAGTCAAAGGGTTTATATCAAAGTACATTTGATCTGAGAGGCTGTTGAAGCTGTAATTGACACTCAGAGAAGCTGAGGAGATTTTCACCACCTCTACAATAGTGCCTGGGGGAGCTATTTCACTCAGCTTGACTTCATAAACATCTCTCTCGAAATTCGCCAACACTGGTTCTGGCTTTGTAACCAACAGCCGAACAACTTGGATATTAGAAAACTTAGGCGGTATACCCCTGTCTTTAGCCTGGAAGGTTATGTTGCAGCCATAGGGGAACGCATCCCAGTCGACAAACTCTGACGTTTTAACCCTGTACTCGTTCCCAACGGGCGATCGATCGACCACAAACTGTTCAAAGGGGTCACCCTCAATGATGGACACCCACTCAATATCCCCAGATACCCCCTCGTCTTTGTCCTCCACAGTCAGTATGGCATAGACCGGGTCCTTGTCTGCCCACGACGGCACGACAGCGACTGCGCTGAGAACAGGAGCAAATTCATTAACCCGCTCCACGGTCAGGACCAGCCTCGCAGTGCTGCTGACACCGGTGTTGCCGTAGAGTTTCATCCCTCTGTCGACCACCTGCACCTCCAGCTCAAAGCGGTCCTGTTTGTCCACCCTGGGCTGACCCGTCAGGGTGATGACGCCGCTGGTCGGATGGACGGCAAAGAGTTGGGCCTTGTTCCTGAAGAAGTAATAGAACTCGCCGTTGGAGCCCACGTCGGCGTCTGTGGCCGTTACACGTCCAATGCTGGCACCCAGGGGGGCGCTCTCAGCGACAATGAATGAATAAGAGGTTGGGGAGAAGAGAGGTCTGAGATCATTGGTATCCAAGACCTTGATATAAACAGTAGCTAATGCCTCTAGGCCTCCCTGGGCAGATGCCTTAACCGTCAGTGTGTAATTGTCCTGTACCTCCCGATTCAGTATGGCACCACTGCCTCCGTTGGTGCGTATACGGAGGAAACAAAAATCTCCCATTACAAACTCCTCGGCCTGGAAGATTCCCTCACTGTTTCCAGATGCGATGGAATATTTTATGTCTAAAGACCGAGGCGGAGCGAGAACAATGCCCATTTTGACCTCGCTTCGGGTATAGGTTCTTGCAGCGGAGTTCTCGAAGATGGAAGCATTATAGGCAGGCTGGGTAAAGAGCAGCAGACCTTGTCCTGCCCTAGGCTCTGGCAGGTACTGTGCACGGGTTGAGGGGTAACAGGGGAGGAGGAGGGAGAGGTAAATAAAATTGAAAAGAAGAGAGAAGCCGGGTAGAGGAAGCATTTTTCCCCACTGATTACGCTTCATCACCATTCCATCACCCTGTCACCCTATATTCGGAGAGAATGAGACAGAAAGACATATCCGGATTCAGTCAGTGAGTTGTCAGAGATATGTTCTCTGCATGCTAAAAATCTGTTAGAGAACTTTGAGACGAAACTTACAAAGACATTTCAGGGGCACTGCTGATCACTATGGGGATATGATAGCATATTCAAAGTTGAGCTCAGTCTGTTTGCATTCAAACACTTGAATGCTGCACCCGAAAGGCTCAGAAACAAAAACTGACATGTCTGTAAACAAAACCACATCAGAGGCACAGTGCACTTACACAGCCTCGGTGAAACATAGCATGTCGGCAAACAACATGTAGGCGAGCAGGGACAATCGCTGTTACTATAGAACAGACTGCCTGAAAGACACAGGGGCTTTTTAGTCTCTGGTCACTGACTACCGGGCTTGTCATTTCCACAAGAGAAAATGTAACTAGGACAAAAGATACCATGCTCTGAGAAACATTATTTGGGAATCCAGGAAAAAAAATTGCACTTTTTTTGAAATCAATAGCACAAACACTTCTTTTTTTTTTTTTAACAGCACAGCTGGGGGGAAAAAAAGTTATCATCAGGTTAACTCAAAAACACGGCCAGAGTTTAAACCCATCTAATCACTGCCAGAGTAGGATATGGAAAATGATTTATGGAAAAAAAAAAAAACATTTCTCCTGATTGCCAATGCTTTTGAATATTGTATGGACCGGTGGAGGCTACACTGAATGTTGAGTGCATCGCCTTTTAGCCCCCAGTAGCTTTTCCATGAGATCATGATGCAACATAAACGGACAGTACAATAATTAAAAAATAAAATCCAGATTTGAAAAAAAAAAATAAGACGATTTATCCCTTATATATGATATAAAGATTAATACCAGCACCAAATGGGCTGCCAGAGAGACAGTGTCCCGGCAGACGCTGGGGTGCAATTATTGTCTCCCATGTTGATTCGGAACCGGCGGAGCTCGTCTCGTCTCCGTGCGAAATCCACGAGTTTTATCAAGCCACAGTCCGCAGCTTAATTAATTATACCGAACACAGACTTCACGCGTCTCACGTTGTCCTACCTTTAGACGAAACAGCTGCAGTCAGTGAAAGTAAATCCTTCCCCATCCTCTGTCCAAATTAAAAAATAAATTAATAAAAAAAAATTTATATATAAAAATAAATAAAAAAAAACCGCGCAAAACAGTGGCGCAGAAGTCGGAGCTGATGAGCGAAAATGGACCAAAGGGAAAAAAAAATATCACGTGTAAGGATCCCGACAGAGGCAATTGTCTGTCGGGCTGCAGGCGTCCTCGTAAAGAATAATAATAATAATAATAATAATAATAAAAAAGGAACTAAACAGCTATTGCCCCAGTTTCGTTCACCTGACCACAGTAACCCTGGGCTCAGCGGGGCATTACGGCTTCATCTGCAATAGTTAACACACACACACACAGAAAAACAACCCCCCTCACAAAAAAGAAACCAAAAACTGTCGCCAAACAGTTGAGCGCTCGTTTTTCTCTCCTTGTTTCTAATGGAGGAGCCTGAAGTCGGACGCGGACGCGGCGCAAACGAAAACGTCGCTTGTTTTAACGCAAGTTTGGAAGCGGTCGGCGTCAGTTCTCGCTCGCGTGGGACCGCGGAGCGCTCGGGTCGGAGTCGGGAGCGGTCGGGAGGGGTTCGGGCCGGCTCCGATCTCTGCCGAGCGCGCCCGAAGACACCCGGAAGCGCGGCTCGGTGTAACCTACAGCGGCCGAGGCGACGGCGGCGGTTCGGTGTATCCCACGCACCAGGGGGGGGCTTTTCTTTTAATTATTATTGTTTTTATCGGTTATTTAAGGTTCTTCTCCACCGGTGTAACTCGTTCCAGCCGTCGACATGTCTGTTTTGTGCTATAATAAGGGATGCGGGCAGCGTTTTGATCCAGAAAACAACCCCGACGGTGAGTAGCGCCTCGGTCGAACCACCGCTGTGCCCCCGTACCAGTGTGCTAGCAAGCTAACCGCTGAGCATCTGGAAATTTCTGCGGCGAGCGAGGCCGCCGGGCCCGCCTGGCTAACCAGATGTTAGCCGGCCGGACCCCGCTCAGTGGAAACACTCGGGTCGTGTGAACCGCTTTAGCCCGATAACTCCGGTATCAGACAACACGTGGGGCCTGCTCCTCATCACGAAGTTGTTAGCATGTCAAGCTCATGTGATTAGCTTTACAGAAGCGTTGTCCCGGACAGGACACAACTGTAAGCGGTGTAAAACTTTCATAAAAAATAAGCCGTTCAAGCGTTGTTTATTACACGTAGACCCTCTGAAGCACTTTTGTTTTGAACGATATCGCATAACCGCGGCTATGTTGCAGCAAATGTTAGTGCGAGATGAGCGAAATTCACTTTGTTAAACAACTCTTAAAAGAGCAGGTAAACCGACTAACTAGCCCGCAACGAGGTTCATCTCCCAAAGATAAGAAAAGAAAAGCAAAAAACATTATGTCTGTGTATAATTACTGCATCAAGCAGCCGTACTATCACCAGTTTAATCCACCGGTCCGGTTGTTAAGTGGTTGACACAATCATTCAAGTGGCACATTTTCCAACAGCCTTTTCTTTTTTTCGAGGCGCCTGAAAATCGCCACTTTCATACGAGTTGTCAGGTAAGTTTAGGTCCCACAAGACATAGATGAGAGGAGAGTTACATGACTCGTAAATACTGCAAGACCTCTGGCGTCGAGCGGAAGAGAACAGTGGGATCTAATGAGGTCGGTGGGCATCTGTGTGCAGACGCTAAAATAACCACCACGTCCTCACATGCACCACGGTGCACTTGCACAGGGATGCTTACACCTCCTCATGTAGCTAAAAGTAGGTTTGTAAGTGCAAACCTCATATAAAAGGAAAATCTGCCACCCCCCAATCATCATATAAAGATGCAAGACTAGGAGCACAGAAACTGAGAGACCAAAAAGGGGATGGAAAGATGGAGAGCCGGCCCATTTCCTTCCTGCCAGAAGGGCTTACGCCTGAGGGAAAGCCGAAGTATATTGTGAACCCAAACTGTCTGCAGCCACCAACAGTGATCTGTGAGAGCATCCTCTCCCATAAGCAGCTGCTTCATTTTAGAAATCAGGACTTTTGACAAAGTTGTGTGGTCATATGTTTAGGGTGCTTCCTGTTGTTGTTGCTGCTGCTGAAGTTGTTCTGAACAAAAAGGATTGTCCCGTTCTTTATTAAGTACTGCATCTTCTCACTAATTAACTATTAAATTGCCATCAAATAGAGAGAGATACGTACATGTTTTGTATCATTTTTTTTCTTACAGTCTGCACACAGTTTAAATTCAGCAATCCCAGCCGGAAAGAGCCAGCTCCTAAAATTACCTCATGTCATTTTGTTCAGGGTTTCACTTTGGAGTTCCATCCATCCGTTATCACTTAAATCTGCAACAAGTCATTTTGACAGGGAGCTTGTGAAGGCGGCATCAGGCACTGCATTAACCAGCTCCTTTGAGAGATGCACCAGGCATTAAAGGAGGAGCAAGACATGGCAAGGCACCAGTGATGTTCTGGTGCCTCACCAAGAAAGTCACGGCAGCCATTAAAACATTTGAAAGTGACTATAGATTACTTGCAGTTGCTGACTCACAAAATGCCTCACCACGTTCAAAAACGATTATTCTACAACTTTACTCAGCATTCTGTAAGAGAAATGGGCACTTTGCCACCAGGGGAAATTCAGGGAGATGCCTTTCTCCTGAAAGCTGAGAGTTTTAATTCTTTTTGAAACTGTTTACAGGCTCGTAGCTTTTCTGGCCTACTTTTAATGAAATCTAGTCAAGTTTGCATGATATTCAGTACTGGTGTGCTAACACTGTTTCCAATATGCCAACACATTTTTCCTATAAATTACTAAAGTTATGTTTTCTTTTCACAGATGGCTGTACTTATCATCCGGGAGTCCCAGTATTCCATGATGCACTGAAGGTAAAAAAAAAAAAAAAATGCCCTAAAAATGCACAGTCTGCTTGTGTCCTGTAGTTACCTGTTCAAAGTCACTGTAACTTCCTCCAGGGATGGTCATGCTGCAAGAGAAGAACAACTGACTTCTCAGACTTCCTCAGCATTGTTGTAAGTTTTTTGTCCCTATTTTAATCCATACCGCTAATCCTCCACAGTCATGTTTCCATTGTCTATTGTTTTCACAAGCATTGACTGCCACCTTTTCCTGCTGGCCACATGGGGGCTGAGCAGTCGCGTCTTTGTAAGTCCAACACAAGTCACTTTCTGCTCACAGGGCTGTACAAAAGGTCCCCACAACAAAGAGAAGCCCCCCGAGCCGGTGAAACCAGATGTGACATCGTCGGGGGAAAAGAAAGAGGTGGATGACCAAAAACCGAAGTTTAACGAGTACATCATTTCCGCGCCTAAGCCTCAGGAGGCAATACGCAGACCGAGGTTGGACAATTGGCTTCAAACATAGTTTGTTTTTGTTTTTTAAACACTTAAATCGATATCATAGGAATACCCTAAGCTCCTATTATTTGTACAGTTTCCCCTATTAAATCAGAAATGTATATAATTATGTCAAAACTTTAAATTGATGTTTTTGAACAATTATATTTCAAGAAAAAAATGAACAGGCCAAGAAGAGATTTCTTTTCTCCTTTCAATACATCAACTGCGCTTTTAGTTTAATATTCGATATCCATATTAGCCCTGAAGACTACATTCTGCCCTGAATTATTCTGGTTTAGTACAAAATGCATTAATGGATAAGTAAAGTATCAGATGTTTTAAATCAGCCTGAAATCATCAAGCATACTGAAGATCCACAGACTAGTCAGAGACATCCTCTAGTCTTTCAATCAGGGTACTTCACACAAGAGTTCAAAAGAAAATGGACCAGTGACTGATGAAGTGATTACTATTGAATAATGAAATTAATTTTAAGTGATGGAGAAGGGATTTTTGCCAATAATATGTTCCTCACTTAAGTAAAAAAAACAAACAAAAAAAAAAAAACCCAATATGCTCCCAAATGGTTTTCAATCAACTAATAGAAAAAAAGATAGATTTCTGTCCCTCCTTTTGTTATTGTGTCATGACTTGTATGTTTGTTGTCACAGTCCTGATGAGCCAATGGTGAGGTTGCAGCATAAAGTCTCTGCTTCTCTGAAGCAGGCTCTGGAGAAATTGAAGCTGTCGGAAAATGCGGCAGAGAAGAAAGGTGAGAACAGAACTTTATCTTCGCCGCTTCTCTCTCCTCTTTCCTCTTCGCCATAGATTACCATCCACTTCTTGTTATAGTGGAAGGGAAGGTCATGTTGACAGCAGAAGTTAATGGAATGGCCCCTGGGAATTCGTCCTTACCTGTGTCATTCACATCACGGCATTTGAGTAAAAGCTGACAGGGACGGGACAACACGTCATAACTGAATGCATTTTTCAGATGCTCTTTGAAGTGTGGGTGTCAGTCCTCCTGTCTCTCTGTCTTTCTAGAGGAAGATAGCGACGAGATCAAGATTGGAACATCCTGTAAAAATGGAGGGTGCACTAAAGTAGGTGAATGTGTCACTTTATAACAGGAAAACATTCCCATGGTGTTGAAATGTGTAAAAATCTTTCTTTACCCACACCACTGTAGGACTTTGTCTGCAACAGCTCAAATGTTTTAATTTCTTAGCCAAGTTCAGTTCAAATATTTGAAAAGTTCTTTAAGCTAAGAATAGATGGATATCATTAAATGTAAACTGAGACATTCATGTTGATCCCAAGCTTATTCTTAAAAAAGAAAAACCCCAAAAGAACCAACTCATCTTATTAAGGGGTGATAGATACAGCCCCTTTTCCCCACTTCCACGTTTGCTTTGAGATGGATGCAAACCAAATACTTTGGTCAAGGAAATTTGGTCTGTCTGAGCAGAAATCTCAAGTTCACAGCCTAAATTGTGTGGAAAATTTGCATTGAAAGGTTTTGTACAAGCTTGGAGTAGGACTTTAATAATTTGCATGATTATACTTTAACTGATTTGATTACAAGCCACGAGATATTCTCTCAATGGCTGCCTGCTCTAAGTTGATTAATCAGCTGATGAATAAGCAGAGTCTAAATTTTGTACTTCTTACATTTTTCCCCAGTGTCTTTATTAGAGAACAAAGTATTAGTCATTACTTGTACTTTCCCCTCTGTCATTACAATAATATTCCAAAATATGCTTAAGGCTTGAATGAACAATAGATTGTCAGAGATCCCTCTGCCATGCTGCCATTCATCTGCAAAGCGATGACAGTACTGGAGAAATAATTTCATTTTTTTGTCAGTTCAAATAACTATCTCAGAAACTTATGAGTGTTAACTGAGAGATTCATTAGCTGAGGAGAACCTACTTCTCTATATGTGCAAGTTTAGCTCCATTTGTATTCTTGATAACAAAAACAATCTGCTTCGGTCTCTTGAAACACACCTTTGTTCTTATCCTCAGAGTTTTGAAGGACCCGCGAGTGATTCTGATGTGTGCTTGTACCACTCTGGATTTCCTATCTTCCATGAAGGGTCAGTGTTGATGATCGTTTGTTTTTACCTTATTAAGAACAATTGTTTTAGTTTAAGGTTAAAACCCCTCAACTTTCAGTCTCTGCGATTAACAGTGTTGTCATGAAATAGTAGTTGTTCTCCGGAAACTGTAGGAGAAGAGCATGAAGAGAAACAGTAATATTTTCCGGATACTATTCGTGTTTACTGTTTCCTGTGAGTGACATGTTATTGGCTGCTTAAAAGCAAGCGAATGTATGTCTTTCATGCGTCTGCAGGATGAAATACTGGAGCTGCTGTAAAAGGAAAACCTCCGACTTTAACACCTTCCTCTCTCAAGAGGGCTGCACCAAAGGAACACATCTATGGCGGAAGAAAGATGCGGTAGGTGTGCCCGCTTTATAGCAAGCGATCGTTTATGTGTGCAAGGCCGCATGAGAGAGCCCCAGCTGTGACTCCATCTACCGGAGTCTGGTAGATGGAGAGGGTGGAGAAAAATGAGATGTAGAGAAAAATGATGCTCTGAGATGTAACTGCTGAATATGAATTCATGTATCAAACAATGTAAAAGCGCTTCAAGTTATTTGTCTGAAACATCCTTGCAGGGCAAGAAAGTGGTTCCGTGTCGGTTCGATTGGCACCAGACTGGGGCGCAGGTCATCATCTCTATCTACGCCAAGAACGCCGTTCCGGAGCTGAGCTACGTGGATGCCAACAGCACCACGGTGAGGGATATTATAGCCTGTCAGATGATCTTTCCGCATATCTAAACTACTTAGTTTTTGATTGTGATCTTCTCAACCTGATGCTTATTTTTCTCTTGTCCTTCAGCTCAACATACATGTTATATTTGAGGGAGAGAAGGAATTTGAGCAGAAATTCAGCTTGTGGGGAGTAAGTACAGCATCACTTTCAACCTGTCGTAAAAAGTTTTGTCCCCTTTTCTGTATACTGGATTATACTTTTTGTATTCCACAATCTGACATACTTATATACTCATTATACTCTAAGAAGCATTAATATATGTCTCATTATTTGATATGCTACTTATCAACACTAGGGATCTTTAGAGTGGGGATTTAAAATGGCAGCCAACACGTGACTTTAAACTGCTTGTAACTAAATCTTATATGTGATTACCTTATACCAAAGGAACCCTGTTGCTGTTTTTCCATGCAGATTTTCCTACCTCTACTTCTTTCACATTTTGATTCATAATTTCCTTTGGGCTGAAAAAGGTGCACAACAGTCTGAATTGAGTAAACTTGGTAAATCTAAGCATTGATAAATTGAGATTTGTTCATATTTCTAGCCCTGTTGTAGGATTTCAGCTAGGAAGAAAAGATCATTATCTGAAATATACTGAACTGCAGTTCTAATTGGTTTAATTTTTATGATGGCATCCTTTTTGCTTAATGTTTTTTTAATAGTCTTTTTTTTTTTACCAGAAGTTTCTCAAGTCATTCTTTTGTCACGCTCCCTCCTTTCCCCATAGGTGATAGACGTGAGTAAAAGTGTCATCAACATGATGGCAGCCAAGATCGAGGTGGCCATGAAGAAATCCGAGGCCATGTCGTGGGCTCGTCTGGACCTCCCTCCCCCCGTTGCCCCACCCAAGGAGAGCGAGAAGAAAAAAGAGGAGGGTGACAGTGAAGAAGAAGACGAATGATAAGGACTTACTATAAAAAAAAAACAAAACAAAACCCTAGTGTTTATCTTTAGCTGAATCCAAGGCCGCACAGTCCGTTTTTTTACCTCTTTAAAGAGTTGCCTCTTTTGCTGTCATGGACTTTTGGCCTCTACTCCTCAACATCCACAGCAACAACAACGCTCAACAGTCAACTTACTTGATTTTGTCTGTTTATTCAATTTTTGGTCCTTTTTTTTTTGTCATCATATAGGTTGGTATTCTAAAGAATCTTAAAGTATTTTTTACAAGTTTTTCACTTGAGGAACCCTGATTTTTAAATTGACTTTGAATCAAGTCTGACAATGACACACTAGTTAATTGCACCAGGGAACATAACACAATAAGATGGGAGTCAGGTGTGAACATTTTTAATGTCACAACCATAAAGCCTTTCATGTGTCCTAATGGACCACAGTTGGGATCATCTTCTATTTCAACAATGTTTGGTAAAAGATGACTCCATCTGTACATTTCCTTTTTTCTCTTTCATACTTAGCACATTTGAAAGGTGTATACTTGCAATGTTTATGATTTTTTTTTTTCATTCCATCCTTTGGTTTCATAAATTGTATAAATTATTGCATTGTTTTGTCCACCAGTATCACATCAGGAATAAATGCTGTATTCATGGATATTTATGTACCTGTGTTTGTGTGATGCTGAAGCTGCTCTATGTAGTTTGAGTAGGAAATCTGGATTTCTAAAATGTCCACACTTGTATAATATTGAGTTTATTCTGAATAAAACTATATTATAAGAAATACAATAGTTCCTTTGGAATCTTAAACTTATAAATTAAATGTTTGGCAGATGTGCTCCAACTATCCCAACTTTTTTCAGTTTTTTTTTTTTTTTTGTTTTGTTTTTTTTTACCACGATTCAACCTGATGATCAATGCTGTATTTATCCTTTTTTGTTGTCATCAAAGCAACATAGCACCATTTCAATAATGAGAATGTACTGTAATATCTGAGTATGCCAACTGAAATCAAAGTATTTTGAGCAAAGTACTGCATTATTTTGAAAAAAAAAAAAAAATCCTACGCTAGACAGCATGTGTCAAGGCTTGGAATGTATGAAATAATATTGGTGGAATGAGACCATGATATGAGAGTAAAATTATTAGGGAACCAATTTGTCTTACCAAAAATAAAACTTTTGTGTTGAACTTTTAAAGCTGAGGCAGTTTGTGTGATGGCTTATATCCCACTGTGAATATTTACAATAGACAGAGAGAGTATGCTCTGAAATACCAGACAACTGCAAGTTGTGATAGAGTGATATTAACGCCAGACTCTTCGAACCATTGGGACCTTGTGAGAAGAAAAACTTGCCGTGAATTAAAGTAGGTTTGACCTTTCAAGTGAAGATTTTGAATGACATTCAACTTTGGGAATTGTACTGAATTTATACAAATGTCAATTTCTTTTTTTTTTATTCCTTTTTTTTTTTTTAACTAGCTCTAAGGTTAGAATATTAAGTTAAATCGTTGACGTGTAATCGGAACCTGTCAACTTTTTCTCTTTTCAAGAAGCACATCTCACTCCGCAAACATAATTGAATGTTAATCAAAGCGTGGTTTCAGTCAACTCCCACATAAAGGTAATAAAAGAAAGGCCTCTGTAAATTTATCTAAAGTCTTTGGGCTACTCTGAGTGGCAGCTCGATGCACATAGGATATCATTCCTCATTCCATTTAATGCCTGCGTATACGACTGTTGCAACATATTGCAGAACCTGGTTGACAAGATGATCAGTTGAAACCATGTTAAACCCAGAGGAGATGCGAACGTGAAGAGTCATTATGGAACATTTTCATGGCAGACACCAAACGTGTTGCACAGAACATGTCTAGACTAACCTATTAGGTGGGATTTTACAAGCTACACACTGTGGAGGGATGATGCTTATATCTTTAACATGCCTCTTGACCTACTGAAAAACTATTTCACTACAATTTATATAGGTTGACATGAACAAATATTACAGACTCATTACAGTTATTCAATATAATGTATAATTCACAGAGCTTTGATATTAGAATTCAAAGAGGTGTTTGTCACTATTCAGAGCTGCAGGTTCCTCACATAGTTGTCTGGTAGTTGTGGTGGCTGGTTTCCACAGTGTCATTGCTACAGATAAGCGGCTGCCTCTCCGGTAGAGTGACTACGTTCTTCCACCTCTTCACATGCAGCCAGGAGGGCAACGCTTGGTATCGCCGTTTTGCAGTGAGAGCTGCAGCGGTTACAGCCGCTGCCACAATTCCTCCGAGGAGGCCTGCAAGCAGCAGCCAGGGCCACACGTCCTGCAGCTCCTCCAGGTATGGATGCATGTATTCTGCCAACCTCTGATCTGGAAGGTGCAGAGAGGCAGTCACAGGAAAAAACAGGCTGAATGTTTGAGTTTACTTTTGAGTTGGAAGTAAAACAAAGGTGCTAAGTAACCTTCATGGGTCAAATTATTATCCTTTTACAGTTTCTGAGATAAGGAACCATGGTTTAGAGATGTTTTTCCTAGATAGATCAGCGGGTGGGTTTCTTAAAATGCAGAGGGGGATGAAAAAGATAAACACAGATAATGGAATAGAGGAATATACTTACTCAGATGCAAATTTGAAAAAATGAAAATAGAAAAACTCCACTCATAAGTTAACTTACTGGCATCCAGCAGGTAGGAGTATTCGTATCCAAGGTCCTTGCTGGAAATGAAGTATTCTATGTTTCTGTGCAGGGGCATGAAGGGCACCATGTGGTACTCGCTGTTGTGCCCAATAGGAGCGTTAGCCTCTGGATACTGGGATGGAGATGGTCTGTGCCTCCTGAGCCACTGCTCATAAATGCTTTCATTGAAAAAGAAAAATCATATACGGCAATCAAGTCTAAGTGCGTAAATGCACCAGCGTTGAGCGTTTATTGATCTCTGTACATGTGCCCTCTCTAACCTGTCGACGAACGCGTGGTGGAGGAGGAATATGGGGTCGTTGGCTGAGCCCTGCACCGAGGACATGGAGCCATTCATGAACACATGGAGAGCAGCGTGCATGCCCAGGCGAGAACTGTTTCCCAGCCCAGTCTGAGGATCCCCGAATCCTGCAAGAGGCAGGGAGAGGTGGCGGCATGAACCAAAACCCTTTTGCTGCAAAATGGGATATTGTAAAATGAAACCAAAATGAACAAAGAAACACGCCAGGTACCCTTCATGCCACTTGCTGAACAAATGAAAGAGAAAACAGGATGACATATGATTTCAAAACACTGAGGTTTAGAGTAATTTTTGGAAATTAACCTGTCAAACAAATGAGAATAGTTTCGACATAGATTATATGTATGGCGATGGCTATGTCCATAAAGCTTTTCTTCAGTGGAGCAGCTTTCTTTTCCAAGGATTATGAGAGACGTGAATACATTCAGATCAGATTTACTCAATGTATCCTACAAAACCATTACAAGGCTCTGAAGCTATGCCGGAGACGACGCATTATTTGGATGGTTCTGTTGTGTTATTCATTCAATTCTATCAATGGAAAGTTGATGTTTAGTAATGTGTCATTTATTCTTCCTACAGTATATAGGTGTGGGGATGAGTAAAGCAGATAAGTAAAACATTCATAAAATAAGCTCTTGCCTAAAGCAATTGTGCTTTTCTCTCTCAGAAGAAAACTCTGATGTCTTCTGGACCTTCTCTGTACTGGTGTCTCACATGGCTTTCTGACCTTTGACCTTTAGTCTAATGACCATAGAGTTGTTTGCATGGGATGCTCGTAGGGAGAAAGAACATCCTGATTCTAAAGAGAAAGCCATTGTTTAGTAATGGGTCATTTACAATAGATGGATTTGTGCAGAATTTGCCATTGTGAATCCATGTTAATGCCAAACCCAAGATTAAAGCAAACACAGATATCAACTATATATTTGCAAGACTCACCTGAAACTAAGTAGAAATTTAAGCGATGCACAATATTTAGTGTGAAAAAGCATATCAACATTAACAGTGGACAATCAAATAGCTGGATAATAGTTTTGATTATTTGTAACCCCGAGTTCCACTGAATTTCAATAGTTATCATCTGCAACTCAATGATAAATGCCTTCGAAAAGTTTTCCAGACAAAGGACATATTCTAATAAACAGGAGCACGACGGTGTGTCACTACAGCCTCATAACAGCTTCTAACAATAAATGAGCTGTTATAACCTGTGTAGTCAGATAATGAGCCTTATGGAAAGTGGTATCCCTTCATCTGTATCCGCACAGCGCAAATAAACACACTGTATTTACTGTGAGGCCAAAAATTATAGTGTAAATAATCAATAACGACACACAGAGAAGCATCCACATAAATAATGAATAAACAATAAATAATAATTTATCCAAATAGATAATTATTTTAAAAAAAAATGCTTCTGCCAATGCTTCCGTAAATTTATATGAGGACTTTAGGTTAGTCTGAGTGGAAGCTGGATGTATGGTTTGCGCACGGAGAGGACATAGGCAGCAGACTGCAGACACAAGGCAAGACAGTAGCAGGTTAACGCAGCGAGACGGATGAGTAGCAGTGAGGAGCTGTGCGTAATTTAAGATGGAGCAGCCCAGCCAGTGACATCCCCTGTGCAGAGTGCGTGTGTGGTGTGTGTGTGTGTGTGTGCGTGTGTGTGTGCGTGTGCGTGTGCGTGTGTACGTGTGCGCGCCTGTCCGACCTTCCAGGGTGTTCCTGAAGCTCATGTTGGCGCTGCGGTCCATGGCACCGGTGTCGTAGTCGGTCAGGCTCAGGGTGAACTCCACCTCCGCCGAAGTCGGCAGAGCTTCCACCAAGTTCCGGTTGTGGTTTCCAGGGTTGCGCCGCAACGGGCCCTCTCCTCCGGCGTCGCATAACACGCCCCTGTCGTTGTAGTCCTCCGCCCGGGAGCACAGGACCTGTGGATGCGCACGCACGCACACACACACACACACACACACACACGTTCAACGTGGAAAAGAAAAGAACAATGAATTAAGCTGGAGGAGACACTTTAAGCGCAATTTACCCTCCAAGAAGAGAAGACCGAGCCGGGGCTGAGGAGGTTGGGGTCCCGGGGGCTCCGGTCCCCCATCAGCTCGTCCGTGCACACGTCGCACCCGCGGGCGTCCCTCCAGTCCCAGTACGGGATGCTGAAGCTCGCGTCTCCCGTCAGCTTCCTGATCTCGTGCTCCCAGTGCAGCAGGTACACGCGGTGCCAGGGGAGAAAGGCGGGCGCCCAGTGGGCGAAGTCCACGTCGGTCCACACGTTCCCGGGCCCCCCCAGCAGCGCGTTCCGGGACACGTAGTAGTGCATCCACACGAAGACGTCGTACAAGGAGACGTCGGCGAACATCGGGTTAGATCCGTTCCCCATCTCATTGTAGGTCCCCGTGGCCACCACATAGTCCCTGCTCACGGTCTGTTTGGCCAAGTTCAGGTACGACACCAGCCTGGTCCTCTCCGACCTGGACAGGTGGAAGATGTTCCTCCTGAGAGACTCCCTCCTCTCGTTGCAGTTCACCCCAAAGTAGCCAAACTTGCACTCCGCGCAGTTGAAGCCCATGAAGTTCCCCGCGCACTGGCACGTCCGGTTGTAGAAAACCAGGGGCCACCGCTCCCTGTCGTCCAGCCCGGGGAACGGGTACTGCGGCCCGTCGGGCCGGTCCGTCACCTCCACATCCCGACAGAAGCCCCGGCCCGAGCTGGCTCCGCAGGCCGAGCCGTCCCCTTCCCACGGCGGGCAGCACTCCTTGGTGCGCAAGGCTTCCCGGGTGGCGCACGGGCGGGGGAATTGTTGATGGCACGGTACAAAATATAACATGAAACTAATAAGAGTCAGTGGCCACATCACAGTAAAGTTGCTTCTTTTTTTTTACCTTGGAGACGGCGAGGAGGTCCCCGAGAAATGAACTCAAGTGGGGGAAAAAGCCCGTGTGATGGTTTCTCAAGCTTAAATTCCTCAGGGTTTTTTTTTTCCTCCGTGCGCCCCCTCCTCTCCTCTCAGCCAGTCAGCCAGTCACATGCAGCTTAACCTCAGGGTGAAGCTTATGCACCCCCCCCCCTTCATGGTGTGTGTGTGTGTGTGTGTGTGGTGGGGGGGGGGGGGCAATTAGCCAAGAAACACACATCCTGAGAGTTTCAGCCAAACTCCTTTTCAGAAGAGGGAATTAATTTCACGAAAATTAAATTGAACAGTGGTATTTGGCAGTATTCATGATGCACGGCTGAGCCTCGATAAAAATGCCATATAATCATAACTACTTACATAATGATAATGATAATAATGATACCACAAAAAATATATACTGTATACTACTGTATACCACATCTCACAGCAAGGACAATACTATAGGCCCTCATTTTGTAGTTACAATGATTTTCTGCTTACATAGTTCCAGTAATGAGCGTAAAACAGGCGCATAACTCTCTCTGTAAACACACACACACACACAAAGAAACACAGCCACAGACACTAGCAGCCACAAATACAGCAAACTCTTATTCATTCGTGGGAGCTTTGGTTACTCGCAAATTAACATATTTACACATAGCACTGGTCAGTTGTTCATACTGTAATCTGATGAAATTTAAGCCACAGTCAGATCTCATGTAATTTGATTTCTTTAATTGAAATATGTGTATGAAAAAGGGGATACTACATGACAGAACAAAAACTCTCATTTTCTGGGGTCTGGCTAAATGTTACCGAAATTTCATTATATAAAATCCCACTTGTTTGATTTTAGGCTTGACTTTGTGATCATATGACCGCAGACACTTAATGTCATCACCTACAGTGTAAATTTTCAAGCAGGGACTTAAAAGAAAGGATTTACTGAGGATGAGCGGATGAGTAAAGCATTCATGAAACAAGCTCTTGCCTAAAGCAAGGATATGTGATACTTGGCATTTTCGCAGTTCTCTCTCAGAAGAAAACTCTGATGTCTTCTGGACCTTCTCTGTACTGGTGTCTCACATGGCTTTCTGACCTTTGACCTTTAGTCTAATGATCATAGAGTTGTTTGCATGGGATGCTCGTAGGGGGAAAGAACATCCTGATTCTAAAGAGAAAGCCATTGTTTAGTAATGGGTCATTTACAATAGATGGATTTGTGCAGATTTTGCCATTGTGAACCCATGTTAATGCCAAACCCAAGATTAAAGCAAACACATATATCAACTATATATTTGCAAGACTCACCTGAAACTCAGTAGAAATTTAAGTGATGCATAATATGAAAAAGCATATCAACATTAACATTGGGCAATCAAATAGCTGGATAATACTTTTGATTATTTGTAACGCCGAGTTCCACTGAATTTCACTAGTTATCATCTGCAAATCATCGATAAATGCCTCAGAAAAGTTTTCCTGACAAAGGACATATTCTAATTAACAGGCGCACAACGGTGTGTCACTACAGCCTCATAACAGCTTCTAACAATAAATGAGATGTTATAACCTGTGTAGTCAGATAATGAGCCTTATGGAAAGTGGTATCCCTTCATCTGTATCCGCACAGCGCAAATAAACACACTGCATTTACTGTGAGACCAAAAATTATAGTGCAAATAAACAATAACAAATTAAAGAGAAGCATCCCCATAAAGGTAATAAAAGAAAGTTCCCCCAATGCTTCTGTAAATTTATATGAAGAGTTTGTGTTACACTAAGTTTGCGCACAGAGAAGCATGTAGACATAAGCAGGTGATGACCGCAGACACTTAATGTCATCACCTACAGTTTAAACTTTAAGGCAGAGACTTAAAACAAAGGATTTACTGAGGAGGAGCAGATGAGTGAAGTATTTATAAAACAAGCTCTTGCCTGAAGCAAGAATATTTGATACTTGGCACTTGTGCAGTTCTCTCTCAGAAGAAAGCTCTGATGTCTTCTGGACCTTGTCTCACATGGCTCTCCAAACCTGCTGCCAGTCTGCCCCCCCCCGCACCTTTGACCTTTGACCTTTAGCCCAACGATCATAGAGTTTTTCGCATGGGTTACTCATAGGGGAAAGAGCATTAAGTTCTTGACATCCAGTGAGTCCCCACTAGAGGGCGCCATGTGACTATTTCAAATCCCACTTTCGTGTCTATAAATCATCAGGGGAACCTTCTTTCTCACTGTCTCTCCAGGCAACTGACAAAACACAATTTTGCCCTAATAGATTCAGTCATTAGTCTCTCAGTAATGCGAAGAAACACTTTCCATCATTCATGTGGCCCACGTTTGATTAAGCTTTCCAAACAAATCCCAGCAACGGAGATTTGTTTATTTGCTGCATATGCGTTGCACATCTTACCCCGTAAACCTTATAACCGTGACTTTAAGTGTTATTTTGTTTTGAGCTCGCTGAATCCCCCCCTACCCCAGAAACCACTTGTTTTACTTAAGTGGAATATGAGCAAATCTCCAATGAAAACACTAAAATGCAAATGCACCACCATGACGTGCGTGTAGCGTGATGCCTCCTCTGTCAGAGATTAGTTCACTGTTGCCCAGCGGAGATGGCTCTTGTTCCTTCAGAGGTGTAGCCTCACTAAGTTAGAGCAGGACGCTGCACTGGACCAACTGAGCACTTCCTAACCTGGTCAGACAAACACTGAAGTCAATATTAGTGGTAACAAATGGAGACACTGTGTATTTCACTCACTGTCGTCATTGTGCCGACACTACATGTTGATTCTGTGCTTTACGATGATTAGATTTTGCTTTTCTTTCCTAGTTTCCAAATGCAGATGAAAAACACCCAGCAACACATCTTAATTTAAGGTTCGGGGTCAAACTGACCTCAACAGTTCACATTTCCACAAGTGAAAATGTGAACCTAACTTATTTCTCGACAATTAGTCATTTACCCATTCGACAGATCACAAAACGCTCCTCTGCAATTTGGTTTTTCACAGTATTGCTGAATGCACTTTGCAAAGAAATACATTGAAATAGGAGATGACTGCACTTTTTATACAAACAGCAAAACAAAAGACCTTTATTCATGTCCTGAGTCATTCTGACCTACGGCAAGAGAGAGGGGCAGAGAGATGCAGTTGAAGTGCATCAAAGGATCATTTTGTCTCTTTCCTCTTGTGAAAACCGTTTTGTGTTTTTTTTTTTCATCCCTCTCAGGAGTGCCCCAACCAATACCTCTTTGAACACAGAGATGAGAATGATAAATTTAATGAAAAGCCACAAAGCATCGAGATGAGCAGATATGAAGTATGTTTTTAGATTTCAAACCAAGAATGGGGTCAAACCGACCTAGAACACAGAAAGGTCAGACGCAAAGAAAGAACAGAATCATGGGTTTATAAGCCACTGTTTTGTTTTTTGTTCATTCCCATTTGAAAGCGACTGAGGTGGCGGCTCTTTAAATGACATTGTTGGAACTGGATGTGAAATGTCACGGTTCTGGTTTCTCTATTCACAGACATCACAGACGGGCAGCTTGATCTGGATGCACCGTCATTTTCCGGTTGAAGTGATCTGACTGATCATTAATTGATGCTTCTCGTCCGATTGATAATTAATTGATCGTTTCTTGTCGGTTTCCGCGGTCTCACTGAAAGGGGGGAAGAGTCGAAGAAATTGGGGTCAGCAGGAACCTTTAAGTGCAAGAGGAAGAGGATCTCACGTTTGAAAATTACGCGCCCGTGGATGAGCGACGACTCCCCGTAGCCTCATGTGCACAACTGTTGCATTAAACTGCGATTATTCTTCGCTTATTTGTTTTTTTTTAATTACCATCCCTAATTTCTTATTTCCTTGCACGCACATTTGTTTAATTCCTTCTTTTCTCATCTTCACATGCGACTGTGCCGCTTCGCCTCCCGGAGCTTCTCCACAGTTGTGCCAAAATAGTCACTGTGGACGCTCCATGCCTTCCACTCTTTTGGAGTTGGAGGAGGAGGAAGATGAAGGGGGGGGGGGGTGGCAGGGAGGGAGGGACGGAGGAGGGGATCCGCCGCCGTGTGCGTCAGAAAGTCAAACATGTTCCAATAACGGGGCTATATCATCTGCTGCTATTTGCAGTTTGCTGTAGCCGGGCGCCAGACCGAGCTTGGGCAGAAACCTGCAGCGCCTTCCTCCTTCTTCTCCTCATCATTTGCTCGCCCGTGATGGAAACGCTCTCAGGATCAGGAGGAATGGCTTGTGTAAGGAAGCTGGCGGAGGAGAGGAGGTATGCTGAAGTTGTGTCTGTTAGTTCCGGGCATGTGAAGCGCGCAACGATTGATTTAACTCTTAGATTACAGAGAACATAAGTGAGTTTTATGTAGATTGTTAATTCTTAATTGGACCATCAGCCTAGATGTCAGTTGTACCTAAGGTTAATGATGCTCTAGAGACCTACTTTCAGCACCACGGACAGCAACTTGGTGTCATTTTTCTTTAAGGGTTTATCAATAAATTTGTCAATAAATTAGAAAATCTATTTGTCTTTTTTCCAACAGGGAAAATATTTATCACTGTACCTTAAATACGTATGCTAACTTGATCGAAAAGGACCGCTTAGTGTATTGTCTGTCAAACAATCATACACCCAACCCCATTTACTTCCTATCCCTCTGCTTTCCTCTAGGAATCTAACCCTTAACCCAGGCACCACAAGCACCATGCCAAAGACAACAGCACACTCATCAGAACCTCAGCTCTAAGAGGACGGAGGACGGCAGGAGGCACGAGGATGGGAAACAGACGGGGGTTGTACATGAGGCTGCTGGCAGTGAGCGTGCTCCTGGGAGCCGACCTGAGCCTGCCGGGCCCGAGGACGGACCGGGTCGGGGTCAGCGCCCAGAACAACGAGAGGAGGGTGCTGGCGCACATCCCCGGGGACATCATCATAGGGGCTCTGTTCTCTGTCCACCACCAACCACCTGCAGACAAGGTACACGCTGTGTGTGCTTATGCGCGTGTGTGTGTGTGTGTGTGTGTGTGTGTGATCATTCTTATCCAGATGTGTGACAGATGTTGGTAATCCAGTTGTGTCACACTTTTGCTCAGGTCCACGAGCGAAAGTGTGGTGCGGTGCGGGAGCAGTATGGGATCCAGAGAGTTGAGGCCATGATGCACACTCTGGATCGAATTAACGCAGACCCCGCCATCCTCCCGAACATCACCCTGGGCTGTGAGATCAGGTGAGAAAGCCAATCAAAAAACTGCTGATTTTTTCTCATACAGCAATGAAACTGTTTGTGATTTTTTCGGATCACGAATGGATCATGTTGTGGCACAGAGAAGAGTTCTGATACAAAAAAGGACCAATTGTGGCTCATCTGTATGTCTGAGAGAAAGAGAGTGAACAAAAGTACATCTTACACAGAATAACATGTTTAACATAGCAATCTTGTCAGAGTTGCTGGTTTAAACATACAAAATAATACGCTCACGATGGGATAATACCTGGGGGTTCGGCATTAAACTCTTTCCTTTGATATCCCATATGTCAGGACTTCAGATAGACATGTATCAAATCGACTAGCGGTCTTACAAACAACCAGAACAATTGCCTGAATTCAGAGATGAGAGGTATCACCTGAACAAGCAATTTATTGGACAATCATCAAAAATGAAGCAAGTTTTGCTTTTTACTCCCTTTATGTAGTTTTAAAAACAAAGTCCTTTAGTAAGGTCAGTTATATGAATTACAGTTTAAATTTATTTCTATTTCTAATCACTAAAGTGAGACAAAAGGTTTTACTTGTCTTTAAGAAGTGGAAAAAACAGCTGTGGTTGCTGTCACATCTGGATTTTTTTTTTTAAAAATCAAACAAAAATGAAGTAAGCAAAGCTAAATTGCTTTAATGTTAAAGTTTCTTGAATTGGGTCAAATATTCCATAAGGAGAAGGATTTTCGGGATTTGGACGAAAGCGAGACACTATAGCGTATGTGTATTGTAGTAATGTGCCAAGATCTATGTTGAAAGAGTTGATCGCTCTAATCCCTCTTTGTCTCTGTAACGGCTGTGAAGCGGACACTTCCGAGCACATCCACACTCTGAGAAATGAGGCACAAAATCCACTGCTCAGTTTTATACAAAAGCCTTTCCAAAGTTTGGCCGACGAACCTACAGCGGACTACCAGGAAGTGTCTCTCTGCAGTGGCTGAGCCAGGAAACGCTGTCCAGGGAAAAAGAGTGAGAGGTTTTTTTTACACTAAACAGACTCCAGCTTGGTTTGAGTGACTCAGCCTGATGAAACTTCATATTACCTCTCACTGTTCTAAAATTAAAAAAAAAAAAGAAAGCCTCAGTCAATTGGTTCTTCAAAAGCCTGAGGCACAGACTGTGGGCTTAAAAATGAACCCACGTGGCTACTCGAAGCCATCCTCATCTCTTATCCCCCATCCTGCTTTTACCAAAAACAACCTCGTGAACTCAATCTTTCCACACCAGGGACTCGTGTTGGCACTCGGCCGTGGCGCTGGAGCAGAGCATCGAGTTCATCCGGGACACCCTGGTGTCCAGCGAGGAGGAGGAGAGCCAGGGCAGGTGCACGGCCGAGGGGGGGAGCTTGCCGCCTCAGGGCAAGAAGCCCATCGTGGGTCTGATCGGACCAGGGTCCAGCTCTGTGGCCATCCAGGTGCAAAACCTCCTCCAGCTCTTCAACATCCCGCAGATAGCCTACTCAGCCACCAGCATGGACCTCAGTGACAAGGTGAGACACAAACGTTGGCATCAAACTCTGGGAAAATATCAAAGATTCTAACGTTTACATTCAATCATGTTGTAACAAAACTGTCTTTGCCAATCTTTGGGAGAATGGGGATTATAATAGGGGTTGCTGGTTGACAGGCTGTCAAATAAAAAAAGAAAAAATAGCCAATTTTACTGCCAGGCTTGTGAACATGTAAATTTCCTTCCAACAGAGCCTGTATAAATATTTCATGAGGGTAGTGCCATCAGATATGCAGCAGGCCAGAGCCATGGTGGACATTGTCAAGAGATACAACTGGAGCTACGTGTCTGCGATACACACGGAGGGTAAGACTACTGACGCACTGAGAGGAAGCTCAGCCCAGTGTCGCAGATCACTCTGAGCGCCGGGACAGAGTGAAGCTGCCTTTACACAGAAGCAAATAGCTATACAAGCAAACACATGCACATTCGGTACCGATGCACTTCTTCTTTTCTCCATTCTTCTCTCTTCATTCTTTCCCAATAAAACATAAAAAGTAAATGCCACATGCATAAAGTAACTCCGCTGTAAAAGCTCCGGTTTTAGATTTTTACAGCGGAGGAATGAATATGAATGTTTATATATCGTCTGTAATATTGTTCATCATGGGCAAAGCTTCCCAGGAGAGCTCTGTAATGGGCTGTTTCCCACTCTACATTGCATTTTGCATTTTATTCCTTTAAATTTTTTTTTTTTTTTTTTTTTACCATATCTATATTTTACCAAAGGAACTTAAGTTTAAAAATAATTCCGTGAAAAGTATACCAATGGCTTTAAGACGCTTATATCGAATCATCCACGATTTATGGATGTAAGAAGAGGCTGGTAAATAAGCACCGTTAGTGTTGTCCTTTGTGGACAGCGTGTTGGATGGCTGCAATACAAAATTGCTCAATTTTCCATTCCCCTCTTTTCGTTACCACAAATAAATTGATCACATTTTATAGTGCAGATATATGGCTGAGCTCCAGCTCTTATATCAAAGCAAACCCTGTACCCTGCTGTGAACATCCAGGCCGTGTCAATACACAGGGTTGTCACAGTTTCAAAAAGGATCTGGCCCCTGAATCACTAATCCCACCTATTCAGAAAAAAAATGATAATAATAAAACATGGTATTGGCATCATTCTCAATATCAGGCTAAATGCTCTATACTTTTTACATCATTTTACCGCCTCTATTTGAACCCTCTTAGTGTTTAAGAAATAAATCCCTCTTGATAAGAATAAGTGCTAAATCCTGACTGGATCTCTCCTGTTTATGCAATAAAAATACCAAACTGTTGTAGAGGGGGATTAAAAAAATAAGGGTCTTTTTCATGCCAAATGTCCTTTTGCAGGATAAAACCTCATGTGCTGGGTATCTCTTATTATACAAAATAAAGACCTATATTTTAACGGTTATTTTGCAGGCTATATTGCATGTGTTTTGTTTGTTTGTTGTTGTTTTTTTTCCAGTAAGCAGTGGGATGTTGTCAAAATGATATGTTATTCTATAAATGGTATTATACACACATGTTTGATTTATTGAATCTGACAATTAATAAATTTGATATACTGAATCTTATGATCGTGGTTATGAAACACTGTACGGCTCAACCCACTTTCCATACATTTTGCCTATTCCTGCAGGCTACAAAATAAATCTTATTCACTGTTGGCCACATAGAAGGTAAAAAGACCTTTTGGAGAATTAGAAAGCAAGGAAAAAATATTAAATAAAAACAGTAACGCCAGCATCATCTGAAACATTAACAGGGAGCTGAATCGAGGGGAAAACAGAGTTTAAAAAAATGAAAGGCTGTATTATCGCCCAAGGAGGCATGCCACATACGGGCACATAGTAATGAAGCGGATGCCTCAAACAGCGCCGTGCCCGGAGTGGGAGTACGCTCGCAACGCAACAGAAACTAGGTGACCTCATTTCCAGCAAAAACAGGGGGAGTCTAACCCCTGACGGTTCTCATAACAGGCACCAAATGATCAGGTTCTCATGCTTTGCATTGCATTACACAAGTGTATTTGACTGTCCACACCCTGTGTGCAAACTCTGCATTTTTTACCAGAGTGAAAGAGTGAGGAGCAAAACAACAAGCACGAATGTGAGCACGTCCTAACTGTGTGAGGTGTGCAGGAATGGCAGGTTGTGAATTTTGAATTCTGTCCAAACTTCCTTTTATAAAGGCTCCTGGTGAGTTGAATGATTTTGTCACAGTCCAATCTGATCGGTTTGTTGGCTATAATTAGGCAAAGAACCCCATGGTTGAGTGTGTGTGCAGCACCGTGTGTATATAAACACCAATCCGTTCGTGTGGTCCCCACCGTAGGTAATTACGGGGAGAGCGGCATGGAGGCCTTCAAAGACATGGCGGCGAAGGAGGGAATCTGCATCGCCCACTCTGACAAGATATACAGCAACGCAGGGGAGCAGAGCTTCGACAGGCTGCTGCAGAAGCTACGAGGCCACCTGCCCAAAGCCAGGGTGGTGGCCTGCTTCTGCGAGGGCATGACGGTCCGAGGCATCCTGATGGCCATGAGGCGCCAGCGCCTGGTGGGGGAGTTTCTGCTGGTGGGGAGGTGAGTGGTATGTAGAGTTATGGGTGCGATATCTCACCCGTGGGGTTTCTGCCTTGCGTCAGAGGCCGAAAAAATTGACTGAGATATTTTTGCTTCATGTTTCTTAGTGTTTTTCACTAAGTCGTCAATCCAGACTTCTCACAGACGCCCAGCATCATCAGACAGGATGTGTTTGTTGTCACTGGGGCCGATCTTTGTCCGCTCATCATCATCATCCTTGTTATCATCTTCATCGCATCATTCAGCTTCATGGTGGTCTATGAAACTCAAGGTATTTTCTGATCAACCTTTTTTTTTTGTATATACAGTACATGGCAGTGACACTATGGCATAAACTTTAATGAGATTATCAAGATCCAGATTTTTGTTTATCTTCAAATCATACTGCTAATACTATTTTTACTTTTGCTGTGTATCAATTCACTTCTTAATGTTACTGAGAAAAGCTATTCCAGCCTGCTCTGTCTCTAACTACCGTTCCAACTGAGCACTGTGTTGTCTGCAAGACCCTAATTATAGATGAATAATAGATAAAGCGATGATGAACAACGCAGCCTCGTTATCCATCCTTCAGATCACATTAAAACAATGTGCATTTGCTGAACTTTCCAACAAGGAAAATTGTACCACTTCTGCATGCTATGTATCGGCTCATTCGCAGGTTAATTTCAGCAGACAAAATGTTAAGCACTGGGCGTACGGCTCCGGAGTAAAAACACAAGGGAAAAAAAAATAAGCGGGAAAGAGGGGGTTGATATAGCAGGAGGTTTCAATCTCTCCGAGAATAACGTTTTTATTTTAAGGTTTAGCTCTCTGGCTCGCTCTCATCGCTGGTGTTCTATAAATGCCTTTCCTCATTAGGAGCCACATATGTAGGCTGTCGCTCAAATCTGACGGCAGGAAACATAAATTAACCTTGAACTACATATTGCGAAAAAAAAAAAAAAAGCTCTAAAAACATGCTCTATAATCCATATTACCACAGAGAGCTTCCAGAAAGGTGCGGCATCGTCTGCTCATTATTAAAAAATGATGAGTTAAATTGTTAGGATATTTCCTTGTGCTGCTCTGTGTTGCAGGTAATTAGATTGGAGAGATACTGTTGAGGTGGATCATTCATGTCTCATTTCAAAGCACATGCACTCATGCATCATACACGAGCATGCGCTATTGCGTGTGTGTGTGTGTGTGTGTGTGTGTGTGTGTGTGTGTGTGTGTGTGTGCTGTTAACATTTCTTCGACCTCGCCTTGTTGGCTTCATCGCCGTCCTTGTTATTCTTGTTAGTTGCCTGCAGAAACCGTCATTTTCAGGTCAAGCCTGGAGGATTTGTCACCAGGTTTGTGTATGTGTGTGGTGCATTCTTATGTTACATTTATAGACAAAGAGAGACTCAGTGAGCAGATGTTCTTTTTTTCTTTCTTTTTTTTTTACCAGCACTTCTTATGCCTATTTTGAACAGTTCTATGCAAGAACATAATACTTTAGAATTCAGATGCTCCGTGAGGCTTACTTTCGATATGTGGGGCAAAAAGTCACAAAATCCCTCTCCCTCTGTTTTTAGCCTCTTTAGTAGCATGGTTCGGCAACACCAGTCTCTCTCTCTCTTGTTTTTTTTATAGTTAGTTTTTGGGCATTTTACACCTTTATTGTGATCCATACAGAGGAGATAGACAGGAAATGTGGGAATTTTATGCAGCAAGTGGTCTCAGGAATGTCAGTCTATTTGTCAAATGTTGGAGATCTTTGATCCAAACTGTCTTAGTCTCACCAACTATTGGATGGATTCCCATGAAACAGAGCACAGACATTCATGGTTCCTAGAGGATGAATCCTACTGACTTTGCTGACTTTTCTCCAGATTTTTCATTAAAGATTTGTTTGCACGTGCATCAATCACCTCTGATTTTTTTTGACCAAATACTGAAACTAATAACATTCCCATCAGCCTGAGCTGTGCTTTTTGTTTCGCGCTAATTGGCAAAACCTTGTATGCTAACAAGCTAAACTAAGTTGGTGAACATAGTAAACCGTATCCCTGTTGTTTATCAGTATAATAGCAGTATATTAGCATTGTCATTATGAGCACGTTGCCATTTAGCTCAAACCACCGCTGTGCCTCAGATCCGCCTCAAAGAGCTGCCAGTGTTGCTGCTGACTCTTTCATTTAGCGCCGACTATTAGATCATTTTTACCGCTGCAAAACCCTCCCGCAGTGGATTACGACATCAATACAGATTCAAACGCTCTTCCAGCTCTCACATTAGCAATCAAGGCTTCCATCTCAAAGTGGAAAGATTTTAATCATAGAAAAGATTTTAATCAAGGTTTAAT
Organism: Istiophorus platypterus; assembly: GCA_016859345.1. Classification (NCBI taxonomy): domain Eukaryota; kingdom Metazoa; phylum Chordata; class Actinopteri; order Istiophoriformes; family Istiophoridae; genus Istiophorus; species Istiophorus platypterus. The sequence continues at coordinate 19,539,402 of CM029129.1, read as the reverse complement.
GCATTATCCCATCTTGGGTTTGTTTTTGTTATAATTTGTTCAGTCAGTTCCAATTTATTAATGAGAACTTTTCCATTACTTTGAGGCAGTTGGTCTATAGAGCAGAAGAGATAGTCAGACACAGGTTTTGAAGTGGCCATTGTGTTATATTTCACTCTTATCCATCCATTAATCTGAGTTTTGTTTCTAGATAACTTCCACCGATCCTGAGGTCACAGTTAAAATTATGCCGCAGTTAGTTTGGTCTGACTTTGTGTCCTTCTCCCTCACTAGTTCCGCCGGCCTGCTCCTCTACAATCACAGTCACCGTTACCTCTCCTCGTCAGTCTCTGATAACACACTCCCTTGCCACCTGGTGCAGCAGCCCCTTCGCACAAGTGCACCGACCAAACACTCGAGGCTGCAAGTGCTAGTAAAGCACCATGATCCCACTCTGGTCTCTGGCCTGCAAATACTGACACTGGTGACTAAGCCAGAAACTCAGCGACTGAGGTTGCTTAGGTTGGGGGGGGGGGAGGTTTTCCTCTGTGCTCTTCAGACAGCTTTTTCACTTTTTCTTCTTTTGTCTTGAGTTGTTAAGTTTCCTTTTTCGAGATGGAAACCTTTCCGGCCTGAAGTTTGTACCAAAAGTAGGGTTATAAAGTGTCCACTCAGAAACAATCAGGCTGGGAAGTTGACCAGCGTTGTTCTGCATGAGGTGAAATAAGGGCACGATGCATGTGCGTACGTGTGTGTGTTTGTGTGTGTGTTTGAGCACACGCACTTACACTTGTGTGTTTCCTCAGGCTTGTAGGTGGTGCTGCAACACGCCGCATACAGCATACTGCCCTACCAGGTCGCTGTGTGGGTTTCAGAGCTCTCGTTCAAGAGTGATTCAGACTATCCAGAGTCAAAGTCCTCCAATGCTTTTCATATCCATTCCTGCTTTTTTTTTATCTTTTTTTTTTTTTTAATGCCAGCATACCATTTATGTGCTCGCTTCTCTAAGGATGTGTTATGAAATGATCTCCTACCTCTCCTAGAGAGCTGGGTATCATAAAATAAAAAAAAAAAAAATCCACCCACACTGCTGTTGTGTAACTCCAGCTTGGTTTAGCGAAGTTTTTTTCGGAGAGGAACTTCTTTTGCTTCTTCTTTTTTTTTTTTTCGTCAATTATAGAGCCAAGAGTGCATTTTGTTTGTGTCAGTGAGGTGTGCCTGCTTACGTGTATGTGTGCACATGTGTGGAGGTGTGATCAACTCTCTGTCTTTGCTGATTGAAGACAAGCGTCCTGAGGGAGAGATGGTAATAGACGGAGCGGAAACCTCCTTCCAACGGTTCACTGATGAGCTTATTGAGTCCGAGCCCACAGTGGGTTTTTTTTAATAAACAGCAGATGCGTATGCAGACGCTGTGCGGTCTGGTGGTGCGTGGCCGGTGTTTACAGTGTATCGAGCATCAGGTGTCCTTTTGTAACAGTAATAAGCTGCTGTACCACTAACTGAACTAACAATTAATCACTTATTTGACATTTCTAATCTGCAAATCAATACATGCTCTAACTCTGTCTGAGTAAAAAAATACATTAACAGATCGGTTCACACTTACAGCTTGTTTCTGCAAAGCTGGGCTTGTATCTTCAAATAGGTATTTGCTCCGGTTGTTAAAGTCAAGCAAATCAATATGCTCTTCCTTACTAGAGTGTCTCGATGGACTTCACAGATAATGAGCCAACTGAGATCTAATTAATCAGCACTCAGACACAAACTTCACAAACAAAGTAATGTGAGCAGGGAAGTAATGCGAAACATACAAAATCAAACCATATGATGCAAAACCCAGCATTTTTAGAAAGAAAAACACATAACAGGCCGCTCTATCCCATCTAGCCAAGTTCTCCCAGCATCATCAAGTTATCTTTGCACATGAACATTTAACAATTAAAAAAAAAAAAAAATCACTTCACGATTCTTCAACTTGGATATGTAAGCAAATACTTCTTATTTTTTATCACCCAGCGAGTCTCGTGTTGGTGCATCTGAGTCACCATGATATATTTTTATTCCTCTGTAACTCTCTGCAGAGCAGACATTAGGCTCATTTTGTGAGACGCCACCTGCCACCTTCAATCTGTGCAACAGTGGTCTAAAAGATAGTCATAAGCACCAACTACAGCTTTCTTTCCTTTTTTTTTAAAGCTGGCCACATTAAAAATTCATTACCATTATGGGCCGAGTGTTATATTTCCTTATCAAACTATTAAATACACTGATGAGTTGTACCCTAATCATTCATTTAGTTAAAACATTGATTTCTGTAATATATTTTGAGTTTACGTGGGGTAAAGATGTCAGCCATCCTGGAATCCTTTTGCTGGGGAAACTTATGAGCCTGGTTCAACGCTAAGTGGAGAATCCCAGTGTATAAACACAGTGTTTGGAGGTGGGAGCTGTCTTCTGTGCAAACATCATAATCCTAATGATGTTTCCACCCATCTCCTCCAACATCTCCTCTGACATCCATGCTAAATTTCTAGGATAAAATGCTGATTAAATCAAATTTATAGAAAAAAAATTCTATTGACCAGCAAAGGTTTTCGTTTCTTTTTGGGACTAATCCTTACTCTAACTTTAAACCTGCTGTACCTTTGTCTGGCTCTCACCTTTCTCCTCCTCCCATCCAGCGATGGCTGGGCAGACAGGTACGATGTGACTGATGGCTACGAGAGGGAGGCAGCCGGTGGGATCACCATAAAGCTAAAGTCAGCGTATGTGACCTGGTTCGACGATTATTACCTGAAGCTGAGGCCCGACGCCAACCTGCGGAACCCCTGGTTCCCCGAGTTCTGGCAGCACCGCTTCCAGTGCAGGTTGAGGGGACATCCCCAGGAGAGCACCATGTTCAACCGCACCTGCACCTGTTAGTACAGCACAGAGATCACGTTCCACACACCTCCTCATACACTGTTCACGGGTTGTCTAGTCTGTGTTAAATTCTAAGGAGTTCACCATCAATTGCAGGGATTACGGTGATTGGGTTTCTCCTTATGAGCAGGTCTCTGTTCTCCACAGGGAGAGAGTCTCTGCGCTATCAGTACGCCCAAGACACCAAGATGGGCTTTGTCATAAATGCCATCTATTCCATGGCTTACGGCCTACATGCCATGCAGCAAGCCCTCTGTCCGGGATATGAGGTACGACAGCAAACGGCGTGCACGGTTGCACGTGCTTTCGCATTGGGCTCAAAAGTATTGACTGTGTTTGCTTTTCCCCGAGGGTTTGTGTGAGAGCATGAGGCCCATCGACGGCCGCAAGCTGCTGGATTTCCTGATGAAAACCAACTTCACCGGCGTGTCTGGGGAGACCATCCTCTTTGACCAGAATGGAGACTCACCCGGCAGGTAGGGATCACGAGGGGGAAGGAAGAGAGGAAAATGAAATGAGTGCATGTGCCGTTTCATGCCCACAGTACACATGTCCCGCAGGTATGAAATCATGAACTTCAAGCACATAGGCGAGGAGGAGTATGCTTACATCCACGTGGGAAGCTGGGATCAGGCTGGCCTGAAGATGAACGACGCGGAGATCTGGAGTAACAACAGTGACTTCATCCAGTCGGTCTGCTCTGAGCCCTGCCAAAAGGCCCAGATCAAGGTATGCACAGCTCACAGTTTAACATTGTTGAGGTAGATCTGTTTTAAAATCAACCAGCTATATTGCAATTCTTAAAAATTTAATAAATCTTTATCATTTCAGTAACTATAAATGTGAAGACTGAAACCACCCTTTGATTTGCATGCATCCAGTAGAGCATGTATTGACCTCTTCAGGCTATAAATGATTTAAATCCAATGCCTCTTGCATACGAAGTTGCATATTACAGAAATTCAGCTCTGCTAATATTGGTGTCTGTTTCTGTTTTGATCATCTCAAACCAAAACACGTGATTTCATACATCAGAGAGTTATCATAGTTTTACCGAGGAGAGCTGCCAAGCAAGACCCACACAGCAGCCTTGAATTGATCCCACAGGATTGTAATCTACTAAATTGGTCCAATCAGATCCTTGAGTATCCCCAAAGGGGACTCAGCAAAACCTCTTTCTTCCGGCTTTAATCATCTCCCATCTGGGCTTCTCTAACTCCCCGCACCCCCTAGAAATCATGGAGAACAATGCAATCTGCCTCCTCTTTACCATCCCAGAAGTCTCTAGCATTAAAGCTTCCCTACTCGCTCTACACCAGCTCCCCCGTTAAGCGCCAACAACTTGAAGGGAATACAAAACTCCAGGCTCATGCATAAAGAGATCTGCATGCCCATAGGGTCCGGGCCTTACACCCCAGCCCACATCCCTGGCTTTGGCTCCACCAGCTGCCGGGCTATCTCCAACCTGTGCAGAGCCCGTCAGCGCCTCCACCCTGCTCCCTCCTCCCCCAATCGGAGCAGATAGGAGTCTGTTCCGCACTTGCACAAAAGTGCACATCATTAGCGAATCAGACTTAAAGTGTAAAAGTAAAAGGCTAATTTATGTTGCCCTTGAGTGTGAACTCAGTACATTTTCCAAATGCATGCACGTCAGTACATTTGAAAATGTACTGACGTGCATGCAGACTATTAGAGGAAGCTGCGGCACCCAGGGGAGCCTCGGGCAAACATATAAACTCTATACAGACATTACAGTTGAGATAGGGAAACTGAACCTTCTCTGTGTGAAGTTAACTAATCACTGAGCCACTGTGCCTCTATTTTCCCTCGGTTTATTTTCTACTGCTCTTCTAAAGTGAAGGGCTGCTGAGGCAAAGCTATTTTCCTTAAGCAACGAAGCTCAATGAAATTCTATACGTCCTTTACATCTTTTCATCCCTTGGCAAATAAATCTCCATGTCCCTGCCCTACGGGGCCAGTCAGAGATTAGCTACAGGAAAGTACCATTGGAGCTTTGAGACCTTTCCGCCCTTTGCATACTGATGTGTGTGTGTGTCTGTGTGTGTGTGTGTGTGTCTGTGTGTGTGTGTGTTTCCAGGTGATCCGTAAAGGAGAGGTGAGCTGCTGTTGGACCTGCACCCCCTGCAAGGAGAACGAGTTTGTGTTTGATGAGTACACTTGTCGGGCCTGCGTCCTGGGCTCCTGGCCGACAGATGACCTCACTGGTAAACACGCTATGTTTGCGTCCCTGTCACTTACAAACGCCAGACACCCGCGGGCCAGTGGGGCCTCGGATCTGGGTCACACACACAGACGAGAGCACCTAAAATCCCCTTAGATCTCACACACCACGCGGACCACAAACACTGAGAGCCGTAGACACTCTCTCCGTAGACAGAAAATCAACACAAACACTATAAGAGCTAAACACTCACACACACCAAGAGACTTTAGAACTGTGCCAGAATACAGGATTTGGCCGGAGCTTAGATTTCTCAAATCCAGAGTATATCAAAACTGTTTGAAACTATTTCCCTGCCTTTTTATAAAGACTTGACATAGTATTTCAGTTCCTCTGTTCTTAAAAAAACAGTTTTGGATTTGTTCCCTCATAAGGGAACAGTAGTGTGTTTATGGTGTTATGACTCTGTGCTATTGCTCTCTGATTACTCTTTTGTTCCTCACAGATCCCTTTATTGTTATTTTTTTTTATTTCATACACGGAAGATTTTACACATAATAACTAAAATACTGTCGCATTTCAGAGTAAATAGCGCAGCATGAACGCACGTCCTTTCACTTTCGCTCTCGCAGAAGGATGAAAATGTTCCCTGAACTTCTCTGTGCCTTGCTTCCTCCCTCCCTGTGGTCTCTCTCCATCCCCAAGGTTGTGAGCCGATCCCGGTGCAGTATGTGCGTTGGGGGGACCCAGAGCCCATTGCTGCGGTGGTCTTCGCCTGCCTGGGCCTCATGGCAACACTTTTTGTTACTTCTGTCTTTATCAAGTAATTATAGCTTTGCCAGCTATATACACACAAATTAAAAATTGCAGGGTCAAACCTCATGCGATTTGGGTCAGTATAGCAATAAAGAACTTAACACAGTGGAGTTATTGGTAGGGAACCACCAAAGACAAGGTGTCGTTTTGACCCACTGTTAGCTGCTATTCTAGCGTTTTTAACTTGACATGTCATATGTGTAAATAACATCTGTATTCCTTGCAGGTTTTAATGGGTTTTGCACATTGGTTTGTACGACTAACAGGAAATTTGGGTCATTTAAGACAAAACTTTACAACAGCAATATGTTTTTTTCACAATTTTAGGCATTACTCATTGAAACCAGTAAGCTTTTGACAATTTGAAAAACCCCTTACTGGTCCAAGTATCTTTTAGCAATTTTGTGAATCTACAGTAGTTGTAATTTGGTCTATGTGTAGATTTTGGGACACTCCTGTGGTCAAGTCATCGAGCCGCGAGCTCTGCTACATCATCCTGGCCGGAATATGCCTGGGCTACCTGTGCACCTTCAGCCTTATCGCCAAGCCCCACATAATCTACTGCTACCTCCAGCGGCTGGGAATCGGCCTGTCCCCGGCCATGAGCTACTCCGCTCTGGTCACTAAGGTACTTTCCTGTCCGTTCAGTTGCTGGGAGGTAGAGGAACAAAAATAATACCATTTCAGGTAGTGAAGCTTATTGCCTTGGTTCACTTCCTTTGAAACTTTGCGCCAGAAAGTCCCCATGCGATACGGATGATTAATTGAAAACACTTTGACATAGAAATGGTACTTTTCATTTCATGGAACCTTTCTAATTTCACCCTTTTGTAACCACATTTTATCAGACTACTTGTCTGCTATCATGGTCCCATGTTTTTTTGAGGGCTTTAGCATAAACAGAAGGGCATCTAAGGATAAGGGCAGGAATAGAAGAGCTACCACCAGAGACTGGATGATGGCCAATTGTAAGGGAGGTATGGTAGAAGTTCAGGATCTCTGTGTGTGTGTGTGTGTGTATGTGGATGTGTGTGTGTGTGTGTGTGTGTGTGGGCTGAGGTGATGTTTAAGATCTCGGAACCGAAAATGGGATTATTATTGTTGTGAATCAGTGCGAACCGCGGCCGATGGAAGCGAAGACTGCATAACCGTTTGATCTATTTTTTGATCCAGACCAATCGTATAGCGCGGATCCTGGCAGGCAGCAAGAAGAAGATCTGCACCAAGAAGCCTCGCTTCATGTCCGCCTGCGCACAGTTGGTCATCGCCTTCCTACTCATACTGCTGCAGCTGGGGATTATTGTGGCACTTCTTATCATAGAGCCACCACAGGTGTTTTGTGTGTGTGTGTGTGTGTGTGTGTTTCCCAGGGTGGGGGTTCATTTACACCTTCATATACAACTAGATCAACCTCTCCCTTTGTCTCCCCTTAGGTGATCTATGACTACCCCAGTATCCGCGAGGTCCACTTGATCTGCAATCTGACCACTCTGGGGGTGGTAGCACCTCTGGGTTACAACGGTCTTCTTATCCTCAGCTGCACCTTCTACGCCTTCAAGGTGCATCTGCATAGCAGCAGTTAATAAAAAACACAGGCTGCCCAATTGCACTTTCTCAATAAAGCATATGCATTTCTGACTTTGCTGTTATTCTCCATGTTTTCTGTCCTTTCTACATCAACTTCCAGCGCTTTAAAAAATTCATGTTCCTCCTCCACAGACTCGTAACGTACCGGCTAATTTCAACGAGGCCAAGTACATTGCCTTCACCATGTACACCACCTGTATCATCTGGCTGGCCTTTGTTCCCATTTACTTTGGCTCCAACTACAAGATCATAACCATGTGCTTTAGTGTCAGCCTCAGTGCCACGGTGGCTCTCTGCTGCATGTTTGTCCCAAAGGTAAGAAATAGAAACATATATTCTTACACAACCAGAGCTGAGAATGAACAAAGTTACTCTACTTTTTTAGTAACATTTCTGCATCCCTACACTTAATGCTTATATATTTATATATATTTATTTTTATTCTTTTTTAATGGTCATTGTCACGGTCAGGTTTACATCATGCTCGCCAAGCCGGAGAAGAATGTCCGGAGCGCTTTCACAACCTCCACGGTGGTCCGCATGCATGTGGGTGATGCCAAAAAAGCTGCCAAGTCTGGCAAGTCCTCCAGCAGCATGGCCAATTTGTTTCGACGTCGCGGCTCTGCACAGGACGACGTCAGGTATATAAGGGGACCGGAGCAGGTGTTAAGCTGTGAATGAATTAACACCTCATTATCGAAAACACCTGTTCCCAGTTCGATAAAGCCTCTTGTGTTTTCTTAAGACGCTTTATCCAACTGGGAACAGCTTATATATTGTTTTCTCCTGATCTCTTGAAGGCTTTGAAAATAAGATGAAAATATTTGTACCACAATAGCAACTTAAAGATGTCCAAGTTCTTTTTTTTTTTTTTCCAAGGATAGCTGTATAAAATGGGACAGACGAGAGTTTTGAGACAGTCAAAAGCTGTAAAAAATCTCATCTCATGCATGGACTCCCTCAGATAGGATCTATTTTGATTGTGTTTATTTTGTAATATGTATGTTCTCTTTTGGCATATTGAGAAAGCCTCTTCTATTGAGTTCATTGTAGCCTCTAATTTTACTTTAAGGACAATATTAGTACGGGTGTAGGGTACAAAGGATAAAAGTCTAGAATGACAGAGCAAAGAAGGGAAAGTTGCAGACAGGAAGGGACATGGCAGTCTAACTATGTACCGTGCTTATGTAAACTGAACAACTCACCTTACAGGCACATACTTTTGTCGTTTCTGTCCATGAATCCATGTGTGCAGGAATGAAAACTCTGCTCTCTGTGAATCAGAGCTGGATCCACCGCAACAGGCTGAATATGAAGAAAAAAAAAATGAAACTGCTCTCGGAGCTGAGGAAAGGTTACCTCATTTGGGTTAGGTGCTCCCAGAGGAGACCCGCTGCCTTTAAGGATTTCTCCTTCTAGGGAAGATAAAGGAATATGGAGGAAAAAAAGTAATATTACACAGAAAGCAAAAGATAGATTGGGGGATGGTAGGAATACTTACAATAAGAAGTAGAACATGGACCTCAGGGTAGAAGAATGAGGCTCTTTGCTCAAAGTTATCCTAACATCTGCCATTACACATAAGTACGTCTCTAGAGGGAATTTGCAAAACAACAGTATTATTGCACGTGACTTTCACATTTATTATTCAATGAAACCCTTACATTCAATTCTTCTTTCATGTTTCGCAGTTCCAATGGGAAATCTTTAAGTTGGGCGCATAACGAGCGCAGCTACAGACCAAACCTATGGAAGAGGATGTCTTTCCACGTCAAGAAGAAGGACACCTCGGAGGCCAACCAGACAGCCATCATCAAACCCTTCTCTAAAGGAGGAGATATACCTGCGGACACTGGTGTCAACGAGCAGTATGAGGAGGAGCCGGAGGCGTCTCAGCCCTTCGCATGCTCGCCTCCTCAGTCACCCCTGCCCACCGTCAGCCAGCATGCAGCGAAGGCCAGGGGCCTCCAGGGAGGAGAGGCCGGAGAGGAGCCACAGGGGTTTGCGACTTATGTACCTGAGCACGTGGCTGGGGTCAGAAGACAGGGAGGGGACAATGGCCAAGGTGTCGTTTTGGTGGACGGCGGCGACATTAGCATCATCCCCGTGGGTGTGGGTGACATCGGCATAGGGATGATTGGGGGTCAAACCCAAGGCGCTACCATCATGGACCAAATCAGCTGCGTGGTCAATCGTTTCACGGCCAACATCAGCGAGCTCAACACCATGATGTTGCCGGTGGGGGCCACCGTCGGCCCCACCACCACCGCCGCCCTGCCCGCAGCCCCAGCGGCGGATATGGCGCCCTGCCCTCCTCAGTACCTCACGTCCAGGAGCAGGCAGGCCCCTTCCACCATCACCACGTACGCCGAGGTGGCGGGCGTCCCCAGTTTCTGCGAGAACCGGCCGGCGGGCAAAATCTACGAGCACCTGGCCGGGACTTGCGTGGGCGGCAGACGAGCCAAGGACATGGAGGAGCTGGTGGCCCTGACTCCTCCCTCCCCGTTTAGAGACTCGTCCCTTAGCTCCAATGGCAGCTCGCCCCCATCGCTGTCCCCGGCCTCTGAGGCTGAATACGACCAGCTGTTGCTGAGACACTACAGCCAGAGCTCCTCCTCTCTCTAAACCCGGTCTCTCTGCACCATTTTGTCCTCGTTTTTTCCTCTAATTGGAGTATTTTTAAACTCCAAGAGACAAAGCTTGAGACCAGACAAAACTCTTGGATACCTTTTTACATGTGGATATTCTGAAAGTTTAAACAGTTTTTTTTAATGTATTTTTGTTGTCAGATTGATTTGAATGCACCCACACACATCTCCATTGAGAGGACCGAGAGAAATGTACCCCAGGCAAGACTGCAAATACTAAGTGAATGAAATTAAGCTGAGCGATGTCAGTGCTTCATCTTTTGTCTCCGAGTGAGAAAAAAAAAAAACAAAAAACAAAACAAACAAATCTGAAACACAAATACGGGCATTTTAAAGACTTTTTAATTGCCACACTGACATAAGTTAATAACTCAGTGTTAAACTTCTCAAACTCCAAAGAAAATACTCATTCATTATAAAATTATTATCGATCATCAGTTGGGAGAAATCTACCAAATATTTATATTCAGTGTTTCTTATGGGTTATGCCAAAATGGCTCATTAAATGAATCTTAAAATGGCATTTTAATTTTTTAGCTAAGTGCAAGTCTTGGCACACTAAAGTTGTATTTCAGTTGTATATTTTGCATCGTTTATTATCATAAATACAAAAAAAACGTGATTTGTTTTGAATGCTTCTATTACTTCTGTTGACTTCTGTACATGTGATGTTTTTGTTAATGATAAATTGCCCTGACATTTAACATTTTGAGACCCAGCCGGAGTCAGACTGGATATCATCATGACTGTTTCTGTCCAGGAGAAATGAGCTCAAATAACTTTGCATGGAAATCAAGCATGATGCATTTTTTTCCCAACCCTCTAATTTGTGGTCAGTCTTGGAAGCCACGAGTATCATTTGTATCCTGACTTGAAAGGAGATAATGTACAGATGCTGCATCATTCGAATCAGGGAGCAGTTGTTTTGTGTGTGTGTTTTTTTTTTTGTCTTCCTTCCCTTTTCCTTTAAAGAAAACTTTTACTTGGAGTGAAATGAAAACCCCTCCCCTCCTGAGAGGACAAGAGCCCTTAAAACTCAAGGGAAAAAATAAGACATTGTCTCAGTGGACGCAATGTCACCAGGTGTCTAACCCACGACGAGCTTATGGACTACTTGGATATCTCCCTTAATTCCTTTCTCCAGATGTGACTCAGCTGAATGTAAGATAACCTGTCATCACATGAAGTGGACCAAAACAATCTTCCGCCTCAGGATGTGTCTGAACCAAAATACTTCTGTCAGCGCTGTCATCTGCTGGCTCCAAATGTTTCCTAGTTTGCATGATGTCAAGATTTTTTTTTTGCACTCTTTGCGTTATATTTGTAAAAATGTACTTTTTAATACTGCACATGTCAAACAAGTTAAGCTTTTATTAGATACAGTAGCAATGCAATGACACTGATGTGTTTTTAAGATTAGTTTCGGGAAGTGAGAAGCGAACTGGATCCGTGCCAGGTTTTTCAGACATCTCTTGCAAAACAGTTACTTTCCAGTCTGGCTTTTTACATGCCATTGTCTCCTTACAGTGTAAATTGTGTTTCTTTAAATGGGCTCACACTGAGATTCCCACCTTGAGCCCATTTGCATTCTCATCTCTCAAACATTTCGGAGGGTAATATTTTTCATAATATTTTACAGGATTTTGAGTATGTTATTTCTTATTCTCGGACATATTCAATGAATATTTGGGATTTATCTATTTCTTTTTCTTTTTTTTTTTGTATCTGCATTTTAGCTTCCCTGAGGATGTAGATGAATGATAGTACAGATTCAGAGACTTGCATTTTTTTTTCTACTTCTAACTACAATGTAACTGATGATGGTCATGTGGGAGATAGCTTATGTTTGTTTATCAGATTTTCTTTTTTTGAGAGTCTGGCTTCAGTCCTCTGTTTACACAGGCAAGAATGTTTTCATGTTTTTTTCTCCAAAGGTGCAGTATTTCAAACAGGTTTTCACTGTAAAAATCATCATAGACAGTTGTCATATTTGCATGCTGGTTTGTGCCAAATGAAATTTCGCAGGTGCATATGATGCTTGATGCCAATAATTCACTGATATTATCTAAAGAAGATGTTTTGTCTTGGTCAAATCTTTTCATCTGCCTTTCTATTACTATTTTAGATGTGTGCTGCATTAAAGGATTTCCATCCAAAATGCAATACATTTTATGACAGTCATTTTCAATTCAGTGGGAAGGCTCATTATTGACAATGTAGGGATAAATTCTACATTGAAATGACAGGAATAACACTTTATTTCACGATTAAAAAAAATCAAAAGTAGCTGTAAGAAAAGGACTGGAAAAGGCCCATCATCATTTATATACTAGTATACCAAACTTTACTTTCCTGCAGTAAACATTTTATATGGATTTTAATCTAGGATCAGGATTTTCTTAGCTAAATGTTTGTCGTCTTTTAAGGAGTCCCATTTCTTTTTAATGCAAAGAACTGTATCGTGCGCAGCCTTATTTTTACCCTTCCTGAGTTGATGTTACTTATGAACCTTTTCCAAATAAGAAGATAATTGTGTCGAATCGCCACCGACAATTAATAAACCGTGGAAATGGGAAATAGGGTTTCTAGGGCACTCTTTATTAAATAACGGGATATCATTTCCTGCGCCGTAAATTGTGGACCAGAATTATTCAGTGAAATTAATAGTCACAAAATGGTGGGCAAAGCTTATTCATAGTCAGAGCGTAATAGCTTTTGTGAGCCCAGGGAGGGAACAAGGCCACAATGGACCGACTCATTGTTTACCATTGAAATCTAGTGCTGGTTTATGGTGTTACAATAGTCTACCCTCCCTTGTATAAATTGGCTTTATAGTGGTTCAAGTATAAATTAATTGCACACAACCTTCAAAACAACCATAAAGATGGATCAACAAACACTGAACATTTATTTATTGTATAACCTAATTAAGTGTCAGCTAAGTGTAGATTCATACACACTTCAGCAGATTTTTTTTCTTTTCTTTTCCTGGTAGAGGTTGCTCCCCTCGAAATGGGGGCATTCGGTGGTTCTCTAACTCCAACGGGCCACTTTAGATTCCCACAATTAAAAACTCACACAGGCTACATCTCTATCCGAGCCTTGAAATGCATTGTGGGGGGGTGAGGGGCTGCAGGCCACGCAGTTTGCATCCTCACAGCCTTAAGGTAACCAGCGACAGCAACCAGCTCAGCGTCACTGACTCTACTGCCCCGCGTCATGCGTAACTCTGCGCGTAAAAACCTCATGTGACACGTCCCTCAATGGGCAAAGCGCAGCTGACAGGTGCCCAAGCAGCTGGACCGGTAGCTGTACTGTGTGTGTTCCACTCGCATTCCGCGGACCGTATTCTGATTAACATCTGTGGCGCGTTCGCCATATGTTCGACATATTACATGTATCGGTTAGTTGCATCCAATGAACCACAGTAGCCTATAGTTTTTAAACAGACACGACCAAATGACATTGCTGCCCTAATCGCATTGTGACTGCATTGTCCTGCTGCTTGTTATCAGGACATTTAAGGAGCATTTTCTCTTTTTGGCCAAATGATGGAAGTAACCGGTGATTCTAGTTTTAAATCTAGAATTTGAAAGGAAAAACTTTTTTTGCAGTACGACAAGACGGGGCCAGTGGGCTACCACTCTTTCCTGCACTGGATATTATACTTTTAAATAAGAAAAATAACGTTTAATTTTATTTTTTTTTTTATTTTTTGGACAACTCAAGTCCAAACACCACCACACAGATACCACCGTCACATAACGTGACTTCATTTCACTAGAGACTAACGGAGCCGGCCGAAGCGCAGCGCCTCTGACAAACCGTGCGCTCCGCTCTCGGGTTGCGAGGCGAGGTCACAAGCTCCCAAGCACCAGCCCCCTGGGCAGATCCCTCTCTCTCTCTCTCTCTCTTACACACACACACACACACACACACACACACACACACATACTTCCCCACACGGAGGGCGGCACCTAAACCCGTGCGGAGAGGGAAACACTCTTAAGGACGAAGGGACGGAGCCTCATACGCACACACACCCACACACACCCACACACCCCGCACCCTCACACTTTGCAGAGTTTAGTGAAAGCTGTGTGTGGGGGTGGGTGGGCGTGGAAGCGCGTCCGAGACCCCACACGTGGAATGACCAATCACCCGTCGCGGTCCAACGGTATGCAGAGCCTCCGGAAGGAGCACCTGTACAAGGTGCTGGTCATCGGCGACCTGGGGGTCGGGAAGACCTCCGTCATCAGGCGCTACGTCCACCAGACCTACTCCAACAACTACCGGGCCACCATCGGGGTGGACTTCGCCCTGAAGGTGCTGAACTGGGACTCGGAGACCGTCCGGCTTCAGCTCTGGGACATCGCAGGTGGGACAGAGAGGACATATGCTCAATTATTATTTGCTGGGGTGTGTAAAGTATCATCTCCTGCTTTAGGAGCGATTCAGAGACAAAAACGCGCAAGAAATAAGGGACTTTTTTTTTTTTCAAACCTTAACTTGGAAAAAAGTCAAAAAAGTTCTTTTCTTTAGAAAGTTTGTGTCTGTTCCTTAAAAAGCTGATAACTTGGGGAGATAAAGCTTATCTGCAAACAGGCAGTGAGGCAGGACTGTTGTAAAGTTACGAAACATTCACAAGGTAAAGATGCACTGTCACTGTGGAGAGGCTGTGTGACACAAACAGTGTTCTCTCTCTCTCTCTCTCTCTCTCTCTCTCTCACACACACACACACACACACACACACACACACACACACACTCACACACGCTCACACTAATTGTTGCTTAGGGAAGACGAGCACTCTGTCATTCAGTCTTTCATTCAAGGTACAGTGCTGCATCATGTGATTGGGCCCATGTGAGGGAGATTCTGATGCCAGTCACAGGAGTGTCATTGTAGCCTAAGTAAAAAACAAAACATCATTACTCGGTCTCACACACACACACACACACACACACACACACACAGGCAGGCACATTTTTTAAGCTTTTAATTTGGATCCAATTAATTAGATAGGTGACTCTCGATTATTAAAAATAATAATAATAATAATAACCACCTGCTTGAAAATTCATCATAGGGACGAGATTGGGTGAACTAAAGGGAGTCAGTGTCAGTGTGTGTCATAAATTATGGAGTGGTAGATGTTACACACACATTGCGTCTTAAAGGCATGTAAATCTGCACCGTCGGCTTATTGAATGACAGTGCGTCAGGTGACGTGTGCAACGCGTGTGTTTGTCCGCCGCTGCCGTCACACCGCTGCCGAGGAGGATTCCTTGTGATTACTGGTAATCCCTCACACATTCTTGTGCGAGAAAAGGGGAAGTCCTCGGTCCATGTTGTGTCTGGGTTTTTTTTTTTTCCATTTCCTCTTAATCATACAGGGCGGGGGGGGGGGGGTGAGCAGCAGCAGCACTGTGCCCAGGTCAAAGTGCCTCTGGTAAAGGGAAGCCAGCAAATCGGCCTCTCATGCATTAATATTTATGAACCATGTAAAAACCTCTGCAAACACCTGCATGCTCAGCCTGGGTCAGTCACAGCAGACGACAGAAAACACACAAACACCCTTCGGAGGTTTGGGTCTTCCTGTGTTGACAGCGGCTCTGGCCCCGGCACCTTCATTTCTATTCCCTTCGCAACACACGAGCACAGACGAACACTCATACCTGCACACAGGCGTTTTCACAAGTTTTCTACCCACACAGACGCATCGTGTACTGTGCACAAGTTATGCTTCAGGGCAGAGTTTCTTTTCAATGCAGGTCGAAGCGTGGTGCAGGTTTAATTTGAGGAGGCCCATTACGGGCGGGAACAAGCCCTTGCATTGACCGTCTGGTTGGGTGCAACGTGACAGTAAGACCACAGGAATTTGCTGTTTCATGGGAATACGGACCCTGGTAACTGCAGCCTTAATGCCTGCTGCATTTAGTTGTTTGGCTGCAAAAATGTAGGGAAACAATGGGAATCTCACATCAAACTGATGACTGGGAACAGCAACGCTGGCATATTGATGAATGAAGCTCCCTGTGTGTGTGTTTGTGTGTGTGTGTGTTTGTGTGCATGTTTGTGTGTGCATGCACGCATGTGTGTTCGCGTCTGGTCTTCGCAGGCCAGGAGCGATTCGGAAACATGACGCGCGTGTACTACCGCGAGGCCATGGGCGCCTTCATAGTGTTCGACGTGACGCGTCCCACCACCTTCGAGGCCGTCATCAAGTGGAAGGAGGACCTGGACTCCAAGCTGATGCTGGCGAACGGGCGGAGCATCGCCACCGTGCTGCTGGCCAACAAGTGCGACCAGGGCCGGGAGCTGACCAACAACGGCATCAAAATGGACCAGTTCTGCAAGGACCACGGCTTCGTTGGGTGGTTCGAGACCTCCGCCAAGGTGAGACCCACTGGCCTGTCCTGCCGATAAGTTATCGCCAAGATATAACATCAGTCCTCATATCTGTCAGGTAAATATGAGGAGGGGTCTTGGCTTTGCGCAAAGACTGAAAACAGGGGGAGCGGCGCACCTGGGTCTGTGCGGAGGTGACGCCTCCTACCACCAACTGTAAGGCTCACTAATCAACATGTCATATCTCAGTTGTTAAATCATGACAAAAACCAAAGTGTAAAAATGAAAACTCGTGGTTTTACAGGCAGTTATGTGCGAGACTTCCATACGTAGATATATTTACTGAGGTATGATCACTGAGCTGTAGATGTGCTGGTAGGCGACCTATGTTACCCTCAGACAGAACAAGCCCTGCTGCCTCTCTCTGCTTCCAGTTGCTGTGCCAAGCTAAACCAACCACCTGCTCGCTACAGCTCCATATTTAACAGACAGACACGGGAGTGGTCACGATCTAATCATTTAACCTTCCTGTCAAATTGACCCAGCAGTCAAAGTGGAGCCCAAAAGGGGTCAGAAGTGAGAGGTAAAGAGCATCATACACTAAATGTTGATGGAACTGTTAGTAATGGATATAAAAAATGAGATATAAACAATGTTTATTAGGATTTTTTTGGTTTCTGACAACTTTTGGATGATTAAACATGCACCGGGTCACATTGACCCAGGCACATCATTGCTGTTCCTGACGAATGGGCATAACAGGAGGTTACTCTCAGCAAAAAAAAAAAAAGTGAATAAGGCTATTTCCAAAAAATGATGAATTATCACTTGTAATAACCGACATGACAATGAATGGGCCAGTTCGTAAGGCTTTTGCAGTGAGTGGCTGACACATGCTCGGCGGAGGTCTTCTCCCACTCAGGTTGCTTTGGTCTGCAAAAAAAAAAAAAAATATCTGCAGAGCCAACTGGAATTTCATATCCTCCTGGAAAGTGGCTCCGCAAGATAGATTCCCAAAGCAGGGTCAGAACAAATGAAATCCTAGTTGTTTTGTCAATCACATTTCTGCACAGTTATGAAAAGCAGCATTTGATGTGCTCAGAAACCCTAGGATCTAGACTAGATTTTATAACATAGTTATGTGGGATTTAAATGAATTTTTTACTATATTTGTTTGTTGGGATGGATTCTCCCAAAGAATGAGCATAAACATAAAACAAAATGGAGTTGCATTTATGTGATACACAGCAATTTGGATGAATGTTCCTTCTGTGTACCGATTCGAACGCTCCGCATTGTTTAGAATGCAGCTATATGTTCTACAAATGTCTCCGTTCGCACGTCCTCCGTTGACACTAATGTGTCGGCCGCGGCATAAGCGCGCTGCCGCCCTCGTGGCATCAAGACTCGGCATTCTGAGAGGTCAAAGGTTACAAGGTGCAGGTTCTGCCAGAGGTGTCAGAAGTTGGATGTGCAAACAGAGGCTCGCGTCCTGCTTTGGTGGCAGCAAGAAAAAAAACAAAGAAATAAAACCGTTGACGGTATTCATACGGAGCTGTTTTAAACACACCAGGTTCCACACGTGTTGCTGATTACATGACAGTTACAACAAGGTAATTAGCCCCATTTTTCATTTTGAACATGCCACAGGTCAGCTATTATTAACGCACAGGACGTGTACTGACAGCCAGGCAAACAAGGAAGGAACCAAAAAGAGCCTAATAAAATGAGTTTTTCCAAAGTTCAGTTCATCTTATATTGAAACATTTGGGGTCAGAGAGGTTTTTGGGTCGTTTTTTTGTTTGTTTTTTGATTCTCTTTTATCACTTTCCTAGTTCAATAATAATAAAAAAAAGTCACAGGATATGTAACAAATTAAAAAAAATTTAAACTATAAAAAAAATCATGAATCTTTGATTGAAAAATAAAGATAAGCAGGGACAAATTATAGAGCCATGTCTGATGGCGGTTTATCTCCCTGCTTTAGGACAATCTCAACATCAGTGAAGCTGCAAACTTCCTGGTCAAGCACATCATGGCCTCCGAGAACGACATACTGAAAAGCGTGGTACCGGACACCATCTCGCCGCAGCTCGACTCCGGCAGGCAGATGAGCTGCTCGGGCTGCTTCAAGTAACGGGAGGAGGGCGCGACGGCAGGTGGGACGGGACCGAACGGTGTCACAGTAGGGCAGGGAGGGGGACGGGCACACCACACAGCCCCCCCAAGGAGAGTACCCATGGTGCAACTCGGCCATTTGAGCCAAAACCAGAGTTGAACGTTTCAGTTTGCCGCATTTTTAGTCTCCAGAGCCTGAGAACTGAAGTTGCGTGGACTAACATGAAGCTTGCACGTTAATTAAGGGTGTTTTGGCAACTCTGTCACACTGTGAGTGTAAAGTTTTTTGGCACAAAAGCAATTATAGCGTCAGTTTGACGTAAAAAAAACAAATCAACGTACTAAGGCATGATTATTTAAAGAATCAAACATTTTCTTTCCTGTTCATTTTTTCTGGTTGAGATTTCATGATCACTTTTGCCAACAGCTCACTCCAGGACAAAACTGCACAACAGGAATAAATATTCCCGATATGGTTGATGCAACGCACCCAAAGGTCTTCAGTAATGTCTGATTGGAAGCAGGAGTCTTGCTCAATTTTTATCTTTTTTTTTCCATCCATTTCAAGGAAGTATGACTGTATTGCTGTTCTCCCTCCATTAACCTTCACATAAACTTGGTGAAAAAAACAAAAAAAAACAGTGTGGGAGAGACATGCAGGCTTTCTGTAATGGTATTTTACAAGAGCCAAAGTTGAGCACTTTCAGTGGATCTTATATTGTGTAATTATGTGAAATTTGCACATACATGGTTTTACGATTCTAAGTTATTTACCATATGCTTATATGAGTGTATTGCTGGTTTACTGTATCATGCTGTGTTGCTTAAAATCCCTCCTGCAACCGACTGTTTTGTGTAAGCCCTTTTTAATCAGGCAGTTAAACTAACAACACATTTGTATTTATAGCGACAACGTGTTTCGGGGGGGCGATCGGCTGCAGAGAAAGTGGGACTATGACGCCTAGACAACACAAACATCCCAGGTGTAACTGGTCTTGTATAGCCGGCAGGCTACTTTGGGTTTAAGGGATCAAAAGGCTTGTCAGACACGTTTGCTCGTTACCAGAAGAGAGCGGTTGTTGTTCCTCTTCGGCTTTAATGTTTGACCAAAGGTGATTTCTGCTTCTTTTTTTTTTTTTTTTTAGAGCTGATTAATTAGCGCACGTATGTTATTTTTCTCCATCAGGAGAAAAACTGTGTTGATCGTCTGGTTCCGAACTGGACACTTGCATGAGTTCACTTGTCAAAGCCTAACCCCTCATCGGTATCCATGGTAACTAGATCAGTTTTTTTTTCGGGTATCCTCTAACATCTGTGTGAAGCTCTTTCTCGCAACCATACATACACAAATGTATGCACACGCAACAGATCTTTCCATTCTCCGTGCCCTTGTTGTTTTCTTTTAACCTCTACTCTGCCACTGTTTCTCCTCCTGAAAAACAACCGTGTCAATACAGTCGCTCCAGCTGCAGAACTGAAGGTGTTTTCTTTTTTACACCTCTGTAATTCTTGGTGATAGTGTCTTCTGTACAAAGCTGAGGCCTTTTATTTTCTCTTACTATAACTTAAGACAGAGGTGATTCACTGGTTTTCAATGGCCCCTAGATCAGGGGTAAAAAATGCGCACAAACCTGATTAAGTCAAGTGCGTTATGTACTCTGCTGCCATTTACACAAATGTACGGTAAGTGTATAATGACATAATTTCCCTCAGTCGCTTTTTGTCAGCTGTGTTTGCACAGGGCTCCCAAGCCTGGTCACAACAGCGTCATGGGTTACTGTACTGGCGAGCTCTCGCCAATAATTTACAGCATCCACATCAGGGCGTGGTAGATCGAAACAGCGCCTTCTCCTCGGGATTCCAGGTCTCGCACCGTCATGAGGACGCGTGTGACATCGCGCATCGTTTGACTTCGGCGTCGGGTCACACCGCTGACCTTTTGAGCCTGATCTGGACTGAAAAGGAGCCGCTTGCTCGCACTGATTGTCGTCACTCATGTGTTCCTGTTTGTTATTTATTGTAAAGTAGTAAAAATAAATGAACTAATTTCACACATATCCAATGTCCCGCTGCTTTTGTAACCCATTAATATACTGCGACACGAGTTGCTTCGTGACGTTTAACCTCTTGACTTGTCCAAACCATTTTACGGCCTCTAGATCACTGTGGCACTTCAGCAGAGCTTCACAAAGATCACCGAACAAGACAGTGAATCGACATGTCCAAGTTTTATTAGTTTAGACTGAGAGAAGTGTGTCTGTGTGTGCGTCTCCGGGCTGATCCAGGACTCTCAGGTTCTCATTAGGAGGCCACATGACTGAGTGGATTATTCTCTGCCTTGGGGATTAGATTTGGTCGTCTGCTCTTGGCTTACGTTAATACATCTGCCACCAACAAGTCATTAAATGATCCAAAAAAAAAAAAAAATGCTACTCAACCACTTTGGAGGAATCTTGTCATCTGAAATTCATCAAACAGTAACTCGATTAAGACGTAAAAATGACTTTGTTGCCTAATAAAAAAAAAATGTGTAGGAGGGTGTCATAATTTTTGAATATCAATTTCATTTGAAATAATGTCATTAAAAAAAATCATTGTGCAAAAAAATCACCCTGGTTTCGGTCCGTTAACCCTTCCCCCGACAACACCTGGCACAGATCTAACCATTCATTAGTGGGATTATCACCCCAACATATTGTGTTCCGTGATGGTTCTCCGGCTCTGCCAGTGAACCACCTACAGCAAACACCCACACGTTCTCTGGGAGAGCAAAAGAGAGAAAGAGAGAGAGTGAGACAAGGAGAAGCAGGTGGAAGAAAATGAGCTTGTACAGAAGCGATGCCTAAATCTCACAGCAACAAAAGGCTGCAGACAGCTCATGCAGAGAGCAGGCAGGTAAGCAGAAACACATTAAAGAGGTCATATCGAAATGCCTTGGAAATATTTCCTTGGCAGAAATCGCACAGATTTATGATTTATAACCCTTTATTAGATTAGAACACATTGAGCCAGTTTAATCACATAGAGACAAACCGGGGTCCTTTGTGGTGAGTTACATAATTCTGCTGCAAGATCTAAAACGATAGAGAAGTCTTGACCTCATATGATCAAGTGTCTTGCGCCCTGTTTTCACCATCAATAATTGCTCATGTGATGCCATCTGTTGTCAAATTAGTCACACTGCAGCCATTTTATTCGTTTGTGTGCAACTTAAAAATTCATAGATCCAAGTTATGAATGCTGATTTATCAGAAACAACTCTTTATTAATTTTCTGACCTCTTTTTGTTTTGAATTATGCCAACTGAGCTTTCATGGGCTAAAAAAGGGTGACATACATCTAGAACTTGCTAATTCCCAAGATGTCTCAATGTTGGGTGTGCATGCAGACACATACACACACACACACACACACACACACACACACACACACACACACACAGGAGCTTCATTCATCAATACACACACTCCTTAAAGTGATGAGCAAGTATGTGAGGCTTAATCATAAATTGAAGCTTAATCATGGCATGTGAAAAACAACACATGCTCTCCTAATCAAATGACCTGATCCATCAGGGGTGACTTCCTCAGATTTCCTCCTCGGTATCTGTTGACTCCCACTCGTTAGTGTCAAAATCATGTGAGGTCATGTTAATCCGCTTGACCTCCACCACCCCCTTTGCGATAAGATGATAAGTCGGTGAGAAATGGCCGGAATTAATGTGATTTAAAGATTTTATTAAGGGTTCTATAATCATCTTGGGAAGCATTACACTATGTTTGCTCACATAAAAGAAAATTGAGGCATGAAACAACAATATCTGCTGATTAAAACGGCCCCCGGGGGGAGAAGGAGGAGGAGGAGGAGGAGGAGTGAAGAAAGAGCGAAAAGAAAGAGACACTAAATTAAAAGAAACAGAAGGCGAGATTTAAATGGGAGAGGGCGAGTGAGACTCGAGAGGGAGAAACATAGGAAGACTAAATGTATTATTAAGTCATTATCATATCTGCTCAGGGTGAAAGATGAAGAGGCCTGTGAAGAGCCCATGAGCTCAGCCATTCATCACTCACACCGAACACCGACAGGTTTTACATCTCATTATCCTTAATGAGGCTTTTCAACGATACCGCATCCCACTAACAATGATCTACACAAGTGGAGGATGATCAAAACAAACACCTTGTCACTGTTTGGGGCAGTTTTTGTTTCTGTTTTTAATGCTGATTGGTTTCGTTTCACTTTATCATAAAAAAAGAAAAATTTCAATTAATCCATTTGGAAAATAGTCATATAAAGATACAGTCATTTTTGTGCACTTAAGAAATAAGGAACACAGTGGAAGAGCAATTTGCACAGCATGTACTGTTGAACATGTTTATACAGCTCTCAGTCTATTGACTACACCAACACTGCCACTAGAGGGCAAAAAGCACCAGTATTATCATGCATCATATAGACTGAATGTGTGGCCCGCAGTTGGCCTGTTGTGTGAGAAAATAAAAATCTTTCTTATGTCATTAACAATGACTTAATGTCCTAACAGCACTATCCTGCAAAACACATTATGGTTATTCAGCATGTTCACATAAAATCAATGTATTCCTGATAAATGCATTTATAGTGTTCTTCATTTTATATTTTTACTCTAATCATTCTAAGACCAACGGCCCTGTGATGGTCATTATGCAGAAAAAAATCTAGAAATGCATATATATATATATATATATATATATAACAGAGTGAAATTTGATCTTGAGGAATCAGGGGAGAAGTTTCTCTGTGAAAAGTCCTAGGTTCAAGTATCTTCTATGGGCAGGAAGAAGGTCGACACAGGAGCCACAGAAGAATGGAGTAATGAATGGGGTGCACATAAAAAAGAGAAATAATTGTGCCATTGGTGGTAGGCTAAAGGAGACGTGAACATAAAGCTGCTCGTACTGCATCCACCAGTCGGTAGTCGCTACATCATTCGCTTGATCCATGACAGTAATTTATATAAGGTTGTTAAGATAATCAGATTGTGGCTAACGCGCAGTGTTTCCATCTAATAGAGAGGAGTTCCATGGCAGCAGGTACACAATGCGGGACTCTGATGATTCTCATTACACAGTGTGAGGGAGCTTTTCTCCCTCAAAGGGAAAAGCTCCTTTGTTCAAGTATGAAAAAAAAAAACCTTTGCTGAGGTGCAGTTTCTGTAGACAAACATGTTAAACACCATTAAACACCAAAAATCTGTGAGGTCTGTGTTTTGTGAGTCAAGGCAAATCGCTAAGGCGTGCGTGTGTGCGTGCGGCCTAGAAGAGCCGTGTCACTGTGGTCAGCTGAGGCAAGGCGACCACAGTGACACAGCCTGAAACATGAGAGCCGGACTTACAACCAGAAGGTAAACACGGAACACTATGTCAAGTCTTTTTTGTTGAGTTGGATTTTGGTTCTGGTGCAAAATGCTGTGGCGTCAACGTTTCGATGGCAGAACCAACGCTGTGTGCAATGTACGCTGAGTTTTCCTGCTAGCACCTGAGAATCCTATTACATAAAACTGTATCAAAATATATATTTTTTTAATCAATTAAAGTACATATTTATACATATAAGTATATCTATGTAAGGATGAGTTTTTAGTCATCCTGAGGTAATCAAGCACTGTAGCACTTCACTAATACGGAGGCCGTTGTTCCCCACTGATTTAGGTTTAAAGCTATGATTGTTTCAGTGTTAAAATCTTAAAATTTCATAATGCACCCTGGCTGTGTAGATCTGTGAGAACCTTTCGCCTCTAACCAGAAAACAAGCTGTAAATAAGCCATTTGCAGTGCTCAAAACATTCTCTACAGAAGGTGATCAAAATCGTGTAATTAGTGGAAAAGCAAGTAAAATGGTTTTGGACATCTGGAATGCAATCCTGACCTCTCATTATGCTGTAAGTCTTATGTTTACATTAAAAAAAAAAAGGTAGCATGAACTTGTGTGGCCTTGTCATCAAAAATTCCCCGTCATTTTATGATCAGAGCAGACGCGATATGATTGCTTTATTTTGCAGCCTGTGCTCAGTCCACAGTCCATGGTAATGTCCGTAGATACCATATGAAACAGGGTGGGAACCCATTATTTATCAGCCACTTCAACATCATAGCCAAGAGGCCCCAATGAACTCAACTTTGAGTATCTAAGCCCCGGATGTGTATCTAAAGTGAATGCTGACCGTCTCCAGTGACTGTGTCCCCACTGGGGCTGGGCCAGGCCTCCCCGGGCCCCGCAGAGCGGGACGACAGAGGGGCCGGGGGATGGACCGGCAGTGAAAGGAGAGCGTCTATGTGAGGGAAGTAGGAGGACAGGGGGCAGTCCGGGGAGGTATACTTGGCCAAGACCTGGAGCTGCTCTGGCCGCAGGTTGGCCTCGCTGCAGACCCTTTGGCATAAGGCAGAGACACTGTGACATGTTTTCAGCTTCATCTGGCTCAGCTGGCTCTTCTCCATGATCAGTTTCTCCCTCTCTGTCTTCTGTGACACATACATTAAACACAATCTTATTGACCCTGTCTGCAAACAGGAAGTGGCTTAATACTGTACTGATTAAAAAACAATAGAAAACCATGTTTTTTTACCAGCTTGTTGATTTCACACTGCAGGTTGTATATGCAGTCTAGTTTCCTCTTGCGGCAGCGCTGGGCTGCGAGGCGGTTCTTGCTGCGCCGCCTCATGTCGTGGACAAACTCCAGCTGTTCGCGCGTGAAGACGTGTTGCTTCAGCAGCTGTTGGAAGTCGTTCCTGCTCAGGTCCACGATGGAGTCCACGGTGAAGGGCAGCTGAACCTGAGGACAGGAAATAAAAGTCACACAGGCATATGCTATGACAGCGAGAACGTCTACATCAATGAAGGAGCGCCTTTGGTCGCAGCCAGAGCCAAAATCAATGCTTTTTATGTGTATTTTTAAAATGGTGTCATGTCATGACATGCTAGTGTGACTGCGTATGTTACTGGCAAGTCTAGGCAAAACGAAAATGCATGTTTTGTTGAATCATGTTTGTGAGACTCAAGAAACTCAGATCAGCTGCAACTATAGCAATGTGCACCCTCCTTAGAGTAGCAGGCCTGTAGAGAAAAGTTTGATTTGTCTTAACATTGGAAACACTCATAGCAACAAATGATCATTGTCAACGTGTATTTCTTAAATCTTAAGAACTTCAAACTAATGTTAGAATATAAATCAAAAGTCATGTGGGATATTTAATAACTAGACATCTTTGTGGAGCTTCACTGCATATGAGCTAAAAAAAAAGATAAAGCAAAAGTAAAATGGATAGGGAGTTCATTTGGTTATATTTTTACTAAGCTGTTAATTATTAAACCTGAAAACGAGTTAACGTTTGAAAGTGGCTGGGTTGCTAATGTCTGACAGGAAATGTACTCAGTTTATTAGAGCAGTATAAATCATGTAGTGTTTTATCAAGTGCCAATAAAGGAAATGTTTTTGTTTGTTTTTTTTTTCCATGACATGACCTTAACTTTGTCTGCAAACTTCGCTTTCAGGAAAAAACATACAAACAAACAAATAAAAAAAAAAAAACACATGAGAGATTCCTCAAAGCTGTTGTTTGTGGCGCCTGCAGTCACCGTTCGCTCAACACCTTGACACCTCAGCCCTGTTGGACTCTGAACCACTCAGCAATACACACGCTCATGGTCGCTCATGGTCACACAACACACACACACACATCATCTATACTCAGTGAATAATTAACTTTGGCACTATAGCGATTCTGCTTTCTGTCAAATGAATGCATTTGCATCTGATAGAGTGTCCCTAAAACTCTTATCTAGCACAAACATAGTGAAGTAATCTAAAGTGTGGTGAGCTTGCTGACGCATTGTTGACGCAGGTTAATTTCAGCACACATGAACTTCACAGTTAAGCCGACAGGAGGAAAGGTAAACGGGAGAACAGAACAGGGCTCACCTGTCTGGCCCTCTCCATTGTGTAGGACTCGCTGTCTCCCTCTGTTTCTGTCCCCGAGTCTCCATCCTCCCCCGAGTTCAGGGATGATACACCTGAATGAGACGCCCCCTCGCTCTCGGATAGCCCCGCTCCCTTCCACAAACATTTGCTTTGGTCCAAATCCTGGAAAAAGGGACATCCTGCGCCGCTGGGGTTGAGGTTTACTCGGAGCTTCAGCCAGTCTAAAGATGCGTTTTGCATATGTCCACTCCCTTTATCGGAAGAACTCCCCGGATCAGGGTCCTGGGAGCTCAGCTGAGATGAGCCCACATCAGACCCTGGCGGCATGGCCCGGTGCTCAGCCACCTCCCTCTCCGGGTCACTCCCGTGTCTGGAATTATTCACCGGCAGGGTCGCCCTTTCCACGCTGCTTGTTTGCCGTCCTTTTCCTCTTTCTTCCCAGGCATTATCTGGCCTTATCCCCTCGGTGTCCACCTGTTCACCTGCCATTTGATGAATGTATCGTGGCTCTAGTGCACCAGAGTCCCTTGGTTTCTTGTCCTCTTTAATGTCCATGACAAACCTTTCTTGTCCCATTGACCTAGTGGCTGCAGAGCCCTCAGCTATGGCCCTCACAGTGCAATGGTGCAATATTAACACTGGTGACCTTTCACCCAGCATTGCGCTTTGCCCCAAGGAGACTGCTTTGACACCGACTCCGACCGAGGGGCTGACTACAGCGCTGTGCTCCATCTTCTCCTCCATCTTCACGTCAGTGATAATCGTCTCTTTTTTCTCCTTATCCCATTTTCCCACTCTTTCATTTATATCTCTCTCAACCACAAGAGCCTCCCCCATGCCCACGCCATCTTCTGCTCTCTTCTCATGAATTTCAGTTTTCCATGACTCATCAGGCTTGACTTGGTTCTCTCTGGTAGGATGTCCCTGTACAGTTTCCTTCCTACCGTTTGCGCCGCTGGAGCAGGGTGTGCAGGATAGGTCACAGTCATCCCTGATGGCCGTTGCTTGATTGTTAAGACTTTTCCCAGGGACACAAGTTTCCTTCCCACAAGCCAGCTGGAATTTGCGGTACTTTGGACACTGCACAAAAATGTCATTGGCCCCTTCAGCTACAGGTGCAAGAGCGCCCGTAGTATTCTGAATTCCTATTTTGCTGTTCACTGATTTATTGCAGAGCCAAGCCACTTCCTGCTGAGATGGTGAGTCAGCAACTGGTTTCGCTTCTTTCTCATCCAACAAAACTTCGTCAGAGTCTACGTAACTGTCTTCCTTTGAAGACTGCCTTTTGCATGTCTTCTTGCAACAGGTTTTTCTAGGAAAAGGAACAGATTCTTTGCTGCTGGAGAAGAACTTAGGGAGGAGGAAATCAAAGCACGCATCGTCCAGGTCTCTGAAACCCAGAATGGATGCAGAGTTGCGTATCTCTAGGATGTCGTTTTTCCCGAAGAGTAGTTTGGATGTGTAGGCAAACTTTAGCAAGGGTTCAAAGCCAGCAGCTGTCACCTGAGAGAGAGGAAAGAATGACATAAATGAGCACTTCCTAACCTAGATTTGCTTGATTCATGGAAAGGCTGAAGGTAATTTTAATAATAATTTCAGTCAGACAATCGTGCATATAATACTGAAGGCCGAGGTGTGAAAATTGAACTCTTCAGACAAAATAATGTTTAGGGAAATAAAGCCCAGGATTGAAGGACTTCACTGGCTAGGCAACAAATAAAGATAACCTGTGGCTTTAGTAGTTTAATATATTTAAAGAATCTTATTATTATGCTTCATTCTCAGCTTAATCTTATCAATGAGCTCTGTAAAAGAAACACAGTACCTGTGGAATAGTAGAAAAATAATAATATTAATTAATGATATAAATAATAATATAATAAAACTAATAATAATATAAAAGATTAATATGGCTAAAACAGCAGGAAAATTCAAAACACTGACATGGCTCCTCCTGGTGGGTGCTTCTTGGCCTTATGTGTTTATTTATTTGTTTATTTTACTTCAGGAATGCTCCTAAAACCCCGCTGGAACCCCTTTTTGGCATAGATACTATTATATATGCTGAACGGAATGGAATGGAAACCACTAAGGACCACAAACATTTTAATGTTTATAACCCTAAAGTAAGAGTGGTACAGTACATTTTGGGTTATTCACTATCCTTCAAAAGCAAAAAACTGCAGTCACTAATAGTGCATTTTCTACACAAGTCATCACAAACCATAACTTGATTTTATATTGAAAAGCATACAAATAATAAAAGAAATGAAAGAAATCTCGTACTGTCTCCCTATGTAACACTCGATTCAGTAAAACCTCGTGGTCACTTTTCCCACTTCACTTTCACGCTGCTTTGCCACCGGTGCCGTGTGTCCACTCGCCATCCGTGTGGCATCATCTCC
Organism: Istiophorus platypterus; assembly: GCA_016859345.1. Lineage (NCBI taxonomy): Eukaryota > Metazoa > Chordata > Actinopteri > Istiophoriformes > Istiophoridae > Istiophorus > Istiophorus platypterus. The sequence continues at coordinate 19,510,433 of CM029129.1, read as the reverse complement.
GGGCGACGCCTCACCTCTTGTGGCAGGGTGATGACCGCCCCGTGCTGCGTGAGCGGGGAGATCCTGTGCGTGAAGTACTCGCTACAGGCGGCGAGCACAGAGCGGTGGGCTCTGAAACCCTGGCCCTCCGCCACCACTGTCACGTCGCACAGCACGTCCCGGCGACGCTGGTCGTCCAGGCAGCGCAGCACATGGGAGGAATGCGCCGTAGACTCGAATGTAAACACAGACGCCCGGGGAGCAGACATAGCGATCACGGACATCTGTGTGTACACACAAACACACAGGTACTCTTTTAGTTTACCACTTCCCCTATGTCAGGATGTTAGAATTTAAACAAAGTTTACATTAAAACAGCAACCAAAAAACAAAATTGTGCTTACCTTACACAGCTGACTTTATATATATCCAAGTTCCTTAGAGCGGTAAAGAAAGTCCAAGCTGTTGAGCACACATGGTTATTTCTAAATGGAATGTTGTCCTACCAGGCTACGTTTCCCAGAAAGCTTTATCTCAACTCAGCTACAAACTAAAAGCTGCACTTGACTCAGTCATATGGCCTGTGTGTGAGTATGTGAGAGGGAGGGAAGCATAGAGGCAGAGTATGTGTGTGTTTGTGTGTGTGTTTGTGTGTGTGTGTGTGTGTGTGTGTGTGTGTGTGTGTGTTGCAACAGCTCTGGGTGTAACAGAGCAAGCGCTGACTCATGCACTCCTGCTGATAAAGGATGAGCAAGCACTTTTCCCGTCCATACCAATCCCACCCTTGGATCCGTCTGGTAAACTAACAGGCTTTTCCCAGAAAAAAAGGGGAAAAAAAAAAAATCCCTCTTATAAATTTGCCCCGAACATGATTCAGATATTAAGATGAAGGCGGAGGAGCATAAACCCCAGTGTTTAGACAGGATCTCTGTCTGTTGACAGTGTCTCTAGATGTAGATCAGCGCGGACTTACCCAACTGGCTGCAGACAGAGTGGATTCTGAGAACGAGTTGTGTAAAAACAGAATGGAACTGACCTGTTGCAATGAGAGGGAGGTTACTATGTTGATCTACAAGGTTAAGGTTTCTCAATAGGTCCTTGTTTCATCTCAAGGCTTGTTTTTCCAGGTAGCAGCAAAAATCTTTCTCTGAGCTCAGTTAGAGGCTTCTTTGTTGTGTGTTTGTGTGTGTGGTTGTGTGTGTGTGGAGGGGGGGGCCTCTGTGTCAGAGAGAGAGAGAGAGAGAGAGAGAGCATGCCCTACTAGCAGGGGTATAGTAACCCAACAGCTGTAGAAGAGGACCAACACATTTAATGTAATTAAATTTTTGTCCTCTTGTTGGTTTTTAATTTTTTCATGCCTCCCGAGGTGTCAGGTATCAATTTTCTGTGATAGGACGACTACAGAGGCACATTAAAACTGACAGAAAAAAGTGAAACTCTGCAAGCCAGTTTTGTATGAAGAGAAAAAAGCGGGGCCGCCTGTGCTTTGTAAAATACAAGAAAGTAGAATAATCATCTTTACAAGGCACTATTGGCAATGTCACATGAATTAAAAGAAGGAAGAGGGAAGCCGGACTGAAGCTGGCCAGTCAGGTGACTGTTTCATAATTCCAGAATGAGCTAATCTCCTCATGAAAAAACACACACACACACACACACACACACACACACACACACACACACACACACACACACACACACACACACACACACACACACAAACACACACACACACAAATCACACAATCAAGTTCCTTTTTCTGTTTAACGGCCTGATATGCTCAGAAAGCACACAGCAGACACAACAGCGGCAGCACTGGCCTGGAGAAACGAAACTCACAGTAAGGAACCGATGCCAGTGTTAAAATAAAATGCATTTTTATTATTGGACGAGGACGCTTTACTTTGTCGTATACATATTTCCCCTTTTACAGGTGAGTGAGACGGCACATCAAAAAAAAAAAAAAAAAATGTACAACTCTTACAGTTTTGTGTCGCGACAGATATTTGTTCCAAAATGAGCATTAACCCTATTGTCTTTATTTGCTGTTCTCACAAACGGCTTTAGTTCCCCATCCTTGACACTCACTGTGCTCGACACCTTGATCTCATTTCCTATTAACCAGGACAGGAAACTGACTGGCAAGTATTTGGGGGGGGGGGGCACTCCTCGAAATACAACATTTGGACCACATCGTGCCACCTTTGGCTCCTTCAGGTAAAAAGATCTGAGTCTCCGCAGGACCTGAGACAGATATCAGAATATCCGGTCACTTTCACAGTAGCTGACATACGAATGAATATGTACTGTGAGGTATTGCACTAGCTACCAGCAACATCACATAATAACAAAACAGTACTCAGAGAAACGGCCTTGTGTCATAGCTGGATAGAATCACTATAACAGCTTCACACGGATGATGACAGACCCTCTGTGGTGCGAACAAAATGACTCAGACATGAATAAACACAGCGACCTTTTTTCTGTGCAATTGGCTGATTCACAGACTGTAGCCATGCAGAATGAGCACTGGCTGAGCCTTTATTTTCTTGGTTTGGTTCCCTTTGGTCTGGGTGTCAGCCGGACGTTCCGGAGGTCTCAGGTTCTGCGGAGGTCAGGGGTCACGAGGAGTCCCGCCCCGTCTGGCCCGTCAGGCACAGCCTCTCCAGCTGCTCGGCGCGCTCGTTGTGGACGGTCACCAGGTTGCGGTTCTCCTCCGTGAGGCGCCGGAACTCGTCCTCGAGGCGGGCAATCTCCATGGCAACCTCCTCGTCCTCCACCCGCTCTGCCAGCAACTTGCGCCTACATCGGACAGGGGAGATAGAGATTTTAGGGGCTAGCGCAAATTCTTAAATTTGTTTAAACAAAAAAACAAAAAATTCCCTTTATAAGGCATTAAAGAGTATAGCATAGTCTATAATTAACTGACTCTTCCGTTTCTCCCCACTTACTGGTGCAAAGCTGTGCCAGAATAGACTTGGCTGGAGGCAGGGAAACACCAATGACAGGGTCTCATTTCAGAGGAAAGTAGATTTGCAGACATTCACCCCCATTCATACCTATGAGGAAATTTAGAGCCTCCTGCCGCCTTGTTTCTAGAACGTGGGAGGAAACCATGGAGACCGAAATAACCATGGAAACAATGCAAAACTCACAGGACGGACTGAAGTGAGAAAAAAAAACAACCCCCCTCCCAAAAAAAAAAAAAAATCTGACCCTGCTTGGTGTTGGGCAACAAAGCTAACCCACTCCTGAATAAGCATATAAGATACTTGGTTGCCTCGGCAAAGTACAGATAAATATTCACGGTGTTCAGTGCAAATTGTCCAAAAAGAAACATCTGGTCTGCTGATTTTTGGTATGAGTCAAAATAACAACCATATTGCCTGATGAAAAACAGTGATGGTGTAGGATATTATGTGCAGCGGGAATTTACCAAAAGTCAAAGATCTCTGTGTGTACAGTTGTGTTCAAGTACATCACCATCAGCTGTTTGATGGCTTTATGTTTTATTGCTCATTATGATGACTTAAGGGCCACACTTTTTTAATAAGATTCATTTCTGTTTAGTTGTTCTGGATGGATGATTATAAAACTTAAATTGTGTTTAAGGATGGGAATTTTTCTATTTTCTATCAGATTTTATTTGCCATACTCAGGAACAAAGGTAAAGTTCTTAGCATGCTATGTAATGTTGAATGAGAGAAGTTATGCTGATTTCTGACAATGCTGAAACAGTATTTCTGGTGTCCAGTCCATGTGGGCCGGGCTCGACTAATTACATTAATTCTCGTCCTGCTCTCTCTCCCAGTAAAAAGGTAATTGAGCCGAATGACTCTGGCACTGGTTTGGGCAGAACGGCCTGACTTTGCCCATCAAAACAGCCACCAGCCTTTGGACTTTAGGAGGGAGTATCATCAATTGTGTGTGTGTGTGTGTGTGCAACGTGTGTCATGGCCTCATTCCTGAAAGCGTATGGGCATCAGTGTCTGTGTAAGTGTGTGTGTCGGGCTGATTTATATTACTTTTGGGGACAAATTTCCGACTAGAGGCCAGTTGATTGGAGACAGCTCGTCCAATAGTGGACAAAAAAAAAGAAAATGTCAGCAGTTGTGAAAAGATCATTTTTGGGTCGGTGGTCAAGGTTAGTTTTAGGCAAGTAGCAGTGGCGGTGTTGTGTATGTATGGTATCTGTGTGTGTGTGTGTGTATTTGTGCATGAACATTTAAGCACATTTATCAAACAAATTTGTGTTTTAATAGGAACTGAGTTAACTTTTTAATTTTTTGGTGAAAAATCCCAATTACTTTACAGTTAATACAGTACCCAATATGTTATATCTATATAGAGGACGCATCCTAATGAGAATTTGTTCAGTCCAAGCTGGTCAATCATCTCCACTCAACTCCGTTTATTTTACAGCCCGTTCTGTGTATTTTAACTGTAGCCAGAGGACTATTGATTTTGAATCAGACCCATAAGTAAGACATAATAAAAAAAAACATAACTTTTTGATGGAAACTGTGATGTATGTGCACTTCCAGGCAAAAGTTTTATAAAACCTCCATTTTTGTCATTTGTTACCGAAATTTATACTGTTCGAGAAGGTTGTGGTGAAAGTGTTGCACTTTGCTTTGCTTTTCACCTTCTGTCCATTTCATCCCAAACCAGTTTATGTCTGGAGACTGTGCTGGTCTTCCATCATCTGAAGCTGGTGTCTAGTTTTTTTTCTTCTATTGGTTTGGGTCATTGTCATGCTGCAGGATGACCCAAAGACTACCCAGTCTGACTCCCTTTGTTATTGTCTTTTTTCTCACCATTCTTACACCAATACACAGCTCTGCTTCCTGCAGTACAGCACTGCAGTATTGTCCTTATGATGCAGTTTTTCATTATTGCCTTTGTACAGAAAGATGATGTAAATCATCAACAGAATTTGGGACAGTTTGAATTTACCTACAAAGATTAATTACTTTCCATTGCTGAAGGAAAGATTTATATATATATATATATATATATATATATATATATATATATATACCACTGACTGGACTTAAACTGCTTAGATTTCAGTTTCAACCAGGAAAAATGCGGTTGTTCTAAACTGTTGACCTGACCTATAGCTTATCTCCACATCCACAATCCACTTTCGGTTACTAAACATTTCCCTACTATTTCCGAAACTGGTCATTCCCTCTGAATTGGTAACCATAACTTTAGTTAGAATTATTAAATGATCATCACGAAGACAGGGTTAACGGCTATGGTAATATATGATTTCAAAACTGACAGTGATTTTCCTGTTGTAGGGATACATAACTGTTTTCATAATCATAACTAAGGCAAAGATGAAAAAGCTTGATTTACAATAAACAATTCAGATTCAGATGCATGACTGTTTTGCTATATGTTTTTTTTTCTCTTTAAAGGAAAGTTGAAAGAAGGATGTGCACAGTACATATGGTAATACTGGTGTCTGTGTGTGTATATGTGTATGTGTGTAATTTTGTGTTACAAAGAAAGCCCTGAAAAAGGGGAAGAGGTCTTTTTCAGTCCAAAAAAAAATTCATCCATGAAATCAAGACTAAATCTGATATAAGTTGTACAGAACTCTAAGGTTTAGACTATCACATTAGTACCATTTGTATTTTCTGTGTATCACTGTATTAAAAAAAGGTAAAAAGCAGTTTGCACACCAACCATGTTGAAAGATATCAACAATATGGGACCATCTCAAATAGCTTAACCCTGTTGTACCAATATAAAGTCAAAACTACTAATTTAGACATTATTCTTTTTAAAGAAAAGTCATGTTTTCATAGCAATTTCCCAATGGGGCTATTTCTTGTTTGCATCATGATGGTACAAATGGCGGTAACAGATGGTATCAGTAATAATTCTAGTCAGTTATTTCAATATAAACTAAAGAGGGGTTTCCTTAGAACTCCACTTTGATCAACTTTGAGGAAAATCAGCATTGTTGTTTATTTTATGTTAAATTGACAGATTGGTTTTTGGAAAAAAAATTTTCAAGTTTATTATATGGATGAGTGCTATAAAATAACAGTGTACATGCTTATTGGGTATTGACCAAAACCAAAGGGAGTGAATTTTGGAAAATCCCTCTTCAGTGTCTTAATATATTGTTCCTTTTGTTGTCGTTGCAACACACCAGTGTATGACTGAAAATCTTCTGTTTGTGTGCATTTGTGAGTGTGTGTGTGTGTGTGTGTGTGTGTGTGTGTGTGTGTGTGTGTGTGCGTGCGGTGTGTGTGTGTGTGTGTGTGTGCTTGTGTGTCTGTGTTTGTGTGTGTGTGCTTGTGTGTATTTGTGTGTGCGTGTGTGTGTGTGTGTGTGTGTGTGTGTGTGTGTGTGTGTGTGTGTGTGTGTGTGTCCGTGTCTGTGTGTTTGTTATTTGAATGTTTGTGTGTGTAATCTTCCCCAGGGTAGAAAGTGACCACTTCCACTGTATTATTAATCTTGCTGGTAATGCTGGAAAACCAATGCCAGAAAATATCAACATATTTACCCTTCCATGGAAAAAAAAGTTTTCTAATTCATGAATATCTTTAACATCAGTCATATTTTCCATTAGGTTTTTACCATTGGACCAACACTTTCACAGTTTGTGGAATTTCCTTCACTAGGGTCTGGTTGTGTCTCAGTTTTTCTTTTATAGATTTGTGATTGTGTCTGTGTCTGTGTGTATGTGTGTCTGAGTAAGGGGATCTTGGTGTCAGCATGAAAAGAGAGAACCAACAGTTTCTGCCAGTCTGACTCATTGTGTTCTTATCTAAACTCAAGGCTATACTCAGCCTATCAGAGTCTGCCCGCTTTTCTCTATTTAGGAACTGCCAAGCGGTGTAGGTTGTGCGTGCGCGTGCGTGTCTGTTTGTGTGTGGAGGTGTGGTGGTAGGGTAACAGCAAAGGGCCTTGAAAATCCCTCTGCTAAGACTACCCACAGCTGCTGAGGACACAAGGGACAGTGTGCACTGTGTGTGTGTGTGTGTGTGTTTGTGTGTGTGTCTGTGTGTGTGTCTGTGTGTGTGTGTGTGTGTGTCTTATACACCCCTTCTTATTGGCAAGCATACACAGTATATATGTGTATTAAAGGTTACAGCAGGTCTCACTCAGTCACACCTGACAAGGGCTGCCTCTAGTGTGATATTCGCCCCAGCGACTGTGCTATTTTCCCCCAAATATGATCCAGAATCAACCAAATAAATCCAGTGCCGAGTTTAACCTTTGCGATCGCACTCATCCCCGTTGAGACATTGCACACGCTCGATCTTGTCCCTGACTGAAAAGCAGTTACAATAATAAATGTATCTGAAATTAAAGTCCTACATTACCAGCTGCTGAAAAGACATCTTAAGGGAGCTGCTCTCAGCAGGTCGTGTGCTAAAAGCTGAAGACAAACTATTAAGTTGTGCCACCTGGTGGGCATTTGATTCAAAATGTCTTGCAGGACCAGAAGTGTTTGCATTTTTAACAACAGTAGCCCTGGTGGGAATATAACCCCTAAACCTTATAAATGTAAGCTCCAAACATATACTTGTATTGCAATAAAATAAGTTATTATTATAATTAATTCTCATTTGCTGTCCTTGAATTGGTTTTAATTAATAATATACAAGTACTTGGACATTTAAGTGTCCAAAAAATAATTTAGTGATAATGTCAAATTTTCCTAATGACTTTCTGTACATGCCATCTCTGCACATAAACACTATAGACCTGCCAGTAGTTACTGGTACACATTCCTGTATATGTTTTTCTGCTTGTCCAAGCAGTGAACCAGACATGATCTAAACACAAAACCCCCTGGTCTGGAGTCTGACCCATTACCATGGCGCCACACAGTCTTTGTATTTTACCAAAAGGGTTTATAGGGGCAGTGTAAACTGTAAGGAAATAATTTGTTTAAGGCCTCACTTGCGGTCCTCAAGCACAGCGATCTCATGTTTGACCTGGTGGAACTCTCTCGCCATCCTGCAGTGCTCCTTGTAAACCTGGACGCTCTCCCTCAGAGACACACAGGGGGGCACCGGCTGTAAGACATTCAGAGAGACGCACCATTTGTTTAGGGTCATTTCAAGCTATTGAGCAAAAAAAAAAAAAAAAAAAAGAAAACTGTGTTACGTCACACATGCAACACTTTTTACGAACCTGGTCCTGATTTATGGAGCAGCTGTCTTAAAAAGGTTCTCTTTGTCTGACCAACAGTCAAAAATGAGAAAAGGAGCAAATTCTCAAATTTCAGAAGCTCAGACCGGAGAACATTAAAGTGTTTGTTTTAAAAAATCCCTCAAATGAATAATCAATCACCAGAACAGCAGCAGATTCATTTTCTTGCCAATCGACTAAAAGCAATTGTTGCAGCTAGTAAATTCTCCTTTCTTTGGTTTCTAATTACAACTCCGGTTGAAATGCTACTACAGGGGTTAATTCCTCATGATTTTCAGGACCCCTTGACCTTTCCCACAATGCCTCAAAGGCAACTCTGTCACAAACTTAGATCCATGACAGGGCATCTTTGATATCCATATTCAAAAACAATTTTTGGGAGAGGGGTTGTTTCAAATGGCCTTTTTTGAGTACCCAACTGGTATAAGAAATAATTTAAAAAACTAAAAAAAAAATCCACCATCAAACCACAAAACAGAGCAGGTCTTCAAATGTAAAATGCGAAAAGCTTTTCATAAAAAGGCAGGTTATGTTGGTTTTTTACCAGCACTGTGAATTTAAAGTACTTTTCTTGCTTTCTTTTCTGTATTCTACCTTTTGTCTCTTGAGCTTCTTTGCAAAGTTGTGTACTGTGTGTTGTAAATGTGAGGCAACAGTATGTTTTGTGTACCTGTAATCGCTGCTCAAGATCCGGGAACGTCTGAGACAGGTCCTCCACATCTTTTACATCTGTTGACACAGGACACATCATTCAGTTACAACTGATTATTGTAAAAATAATAATATTTAGATGGATATTTATTGAAATATGAGCTAGAATATAATGAATAATCAGTAAATTCATACTGTCATACAGATTGTGATGTATTCAAACAAAATACTGCATATTTATTATTATTGATATCATTGTATATTCAATAATTAATTGAACATACCATTTACATGGTTTTGCATTACTACAAATTGCATATGCTCTACCGCTGAACATTCACCAGAGCATACTTACAGTGGTGCAAGACATATTCAGATCAAATACTTCAGTAAAAGCAGCTGTAGAAACATTACAATTACAAGTAAAAAGCCCTACACTTACTTCAGTATGAGCAACAAATTGTACTTAAGGTATCATAGTCAAAGAGCTCATTATACAGAATGTTCCCTTTCAGAGTGGTATGATTAATTTTGCATATCTGGATAATAATTTTTGATGCGTCAACGTGTTAATTGCATTTTAATGCTGTTGCTCTTAGTTACTGCACTTTCCACCACTGGTTTTCGAATTGATTTCCTTCCCTCTAGAAAACCCTCATTTCCATTTATTTAAGTGTCAGTGATTACCTCGGTGATAATCAGCCTGAAGAGACTCAGAACTAGTGCAGGATAGATTAATTGGTGAGGTTTAGGTTAGAATCGTGTGCTGAGGCGACTGCATGCAGTGACTGCTCTGAGACACTGGGCCATTGGAATTTATCCCTTCAGCTGCTACTGCTGAAGGACAATTTGAAATCTGTGTTTCTTTAATTAATAAAGTTTCTCTTCAGCATTGAAATGAATTCAAATGTGACCGACTTCCTACGAGCTTAAGCTCCCTGTCCGTTGATTTCATAGCATGCTTAACGACTGTTTGCCTGAAAAGTGGGAAATCATTCCTATCCCGTTTAAAGGGTTGCCTCAATTTAATTTTGGTAAAATCAACACAAGTGCACGATGTCTTCTCAGTTTAAATATTTTCACATTATTATTTCTTGCTTGTGCCCTTGATGTACGGCCAAGTGACTTGTTCTACAGGCAGTTCCTTTAATACCTTTCTGCGCCTCATAAAATAGACCAACATGAAACACTATAGGGGTCTCTCCTATGACACAACAACATAGCAACACGGTTTTACACTTAGAAATGAGCCATGTTCTCTTGCTTAACAGCAGTAATGACCGGTCAGATTGAAAGACATGTGGGGAAGAATACAGGGGCACAACTAGCAGAAACACAAAAACAACGGGCAGGAAGAAGTGAAAGGCCAGATGTACGGACGGAGAGAGGGATTCAGACAGACAGCCAGACAGATAGACAGCCAGACAGACAGCCAGACAGAAACAGACAGGTTGTCTGCACCAGCTTCTGCCTCGCCAGTAATGTCCCCCTGGAGGTGGAACACATGTGGAGAATCCTGGGATGATGCAACTTTCTAAAAGCGGGAGTATTAGCGTGGCCAGCCATGGGGCCAATTATGATGAGGAATAAATACAGTTCTCATGCTTGGGATTGACACAGTGTGGGGTTATAGCTATGCCTGGCATTAAGTCACGAAGGGCCTGCAGGATGATCCCCAAACAGTACACAGATCTCAACACCCCCCCACCCCCCCACCCCCACCCCCCATCCTTAAGATTTTTTTTTTAGAGAGCGAACCAGCCCACACCCTGACAAAGTATCACAGGAAGGTGAAATTAGCTGAAATCCACACAAATGGATGGTTGAGTTTGTTAAAGAGGGAGGGAAAAGCTAGTAAGGAACAAAAGGAACAGCAATATGGGTGATTAAAAAAATGAATGTGTGTGAGAATTGAAAGCAGAATTTATGGAGTTCGGCGTATCACCGCTCACTGTCGAGCTGTGTTGCCTCTACCGCGGCCCTTCGTCTCACTTCCGAAGAGAAAGACAAGGGGGGGATCGGGGAAGGGTGGAGTAGGAGTCCAAGTGTTAACTGCCTATAAATATAGGCCAGTGTTCTAAAGCTGAGCAGTGAATCAGGCAGCAGGACCCAGTTAGTATTGGGGGGGGGGGCAACCTGACTCTGCCATTGCATGGCTGCAGCTGCTGTCCCAGTGCCTGGCCCCACTGCAGTAAAACATCCTGACAGAAATCACCTAGCACCATAGGTGGGTAAACCTTTGAGTATGTGTGTCTGTGTTTGTGTGTGTGTGTGTGTGTGTGTGTGTGTGTGTGTGTGTGTGTGTGTGTGTGTGTGTGTGTGTGTGAGTGTGTGTGTGAGTGTGTTTGGATGGGACAGTCGGGTACAAAGTGAATTGTGCATGTCTTGACTGAACACTAAATAATATCATCCCGGTCACATATGTGTGCATTTTGCAATTGCACAGCTGCACCCAACCGTGTGTGTGTTTGTGTGTGTGTGTGTGTGTGTGTGGTTTGTTTTGAATATGATGCGGTCCTACAGAAATAGAGGGAGCACCTGTCTCAGCTACAGCATAGAAGAATGAACACAGTTAAAGTGATAGGGGTTGGGGGGGGGGCTGCTACGGGCAGATTGTGCCTGGTCTGTTTTGGTGGGGAGAATGTTGTGCATGTGCCCCACACATACTGGAAATGCAGTGAGAGTAGAGCTCCAGGCGTCATCAGGTGTTAAATGATCGGTTGAGTAATAGTGTGTAACTAAACTCAAAATAAGTTCTTACAGTGTTTTTGGGATACTGCACTGTTTGTGTGTGTGCGTGGGCCGTGTACGCACACGCACACGGCCCACGCGTGTGCGTGTGTGTTCACCTGATGTGTTGTCGAGGCTGAAGGCGATCCTAACTTCAGATTTATCCGGAGACACTCTTCTGGTTGACGTGATCATTTATCCCTTCACAAGACCACAGGCACATAAACAGAGCTGTTAGCACAATCAAAAGGATCTCATGACAGACGAGTGATGCCGTAATAGCGGCGGGATTAGCCAGTCGAGTGAAAACTGACAGCCGTTTTCTAATGATCTATCAATAATTCAAGAGATGCATCATGAAAATCACTGTTACCAGCATCTTAAATTTGATGATTTCCCACCTTTCTCTTATTTACAAGACTGCAAATGGACCATCTCTGGATTTTAAAACTGGACAACTTGGACAGAACAAGCAAACTTAGGTTCTGGGAAAATGTGGATGGCGTTGTTTGACTATTTTATACATTTTTATAGACCAAACAATTAATCATTGACCATAGTTAAAGTCTCAGCCCTAACTTGATGTTCATGTGGTGCCCAGTCTGCCATGGCTGATTAGAGCACAGATTCTTTTTCTTTTATTCCAATATTAATAATATTAATATTGATTTTACTCCGCAAGAGAAACTAAATAGTGAAGTGAGAAAGTGCAGTGATCACTTATAATGAAAGCCTTCAGAGCCTTAAATAAAATATGTGATTAAACCACACCCAGGAAAGTATGGAGCCTTGTGAGCACACACTCACACACTCACTCATACACACACACACACACACACACACACACACACAGCCGCTAGTCAGTTTCATCATGCATTTAGAGTTGCAGTGGGATTAAATAATTAGGGAGCTTTGAAAGACTGGCTCTGAGGTCTGGCTTTTGCATGCTCCTCTCCAGTGAAGGTACATGCTTTTTATATCAGTGCATTTGCCTGCTCTAACCCTGGTAAAGCCTCTGTCTCACACCACAGACCTCAGTGACCTTCTACACCAGCAAATAAGCACTTTTTAAAAAAATATTATTGCCTCTCTCAGTTGCTGGAAAGGGTTGAAAAATCAATTTTTTGATGCTGTACTGACTAATCAAAATGTGTTTTAATAAAAAATATTACAGTATTAGTAAGTGAAATAGTATATACAGTGCACATATAGTATGGTAAGCATATAATACACAATGTGCTGGAGGGTAGTTTAGTCCTCTTGAATAAGGGAGGAGTTTCAAGTGTTTCAAATAACTATAAACCTATATCCAAATTGTCTTGTTTGGATACAAGTCTAGAGTCACTTGTAAATTGTTAGCACAAGGTATTTCTCACCACAAACTCTGTTCTGAGCCCACATCAGTCCGGGTTCAGGTCTATGCACAGCACTGTTTCTGCCATCACTTCAGTTGTGAATGACACCGGCAGTGCCTTGGATGAGAAAAAAAACATTGTGCCGCCATCTTTGTGGACCTCTCCAAGGCATTTGACACAATCGATCATTCTTTCCTTGTACTTACGTTAAGTAATGTTGCCATGTTGTCAAGTGCTTGTGCACGGTTCCTGAATTACCCGCCTGATCGGCAGCAGTCAGTGAACTCGGGACCTATTTGCTCAGAGCATTTACCGGTAACTATGGGTGTTCCACAAGGTTCAGTTCTAGGTCCAGTTCTTTTTACTATGAATATCAATGATATTATTTTAACTTAATTAAACTGACATGCGCGTTTATACGTGGATGATACAATAGTGTATTTTACTGCCAACTCCGCTTGAACTGGAAAACCTGCAAGATTCCTTTAACATTCTTCAAACTGCACTTATTCATCTTGAACTTGTTTCGAATGCACACATACATAAAACCAAGTTAAAGTTGTTATCTATATCCAAGAAGTTATGATAGCAAAAACTTTCCACTATACAAGGATCTGATACTGAGAGAGTTACAGCATATACATATTTTGGTATTTGGATGGATGACAAAGTAAAATTCAAATATCCTAGAGATAATCTTGTCAAGAAATTACAACACAAACTTGTGTTTTGTTGGGTGTGTATTTGTGTGTGTGTGTGTTTTTTAAATAGAAATAGAGCTAACTATCCTTTGCCCTGTACGAAAGGGACTGTTGACTGTTTTTTTCTCCCTCTTTTGGATTATGGTGGAGTGATTTATAGGCATGCTTCTGCATCCACTCCTAAACCCTTGGATGCTGACTATCATTCTGCCCTCAGATTTATTACCGCTCATGTTTATAGTACTCATCATTGCAGTATGACAAAGTTGGGTGGTCTTCTCTGTCTGAGAGATGTGATAGGCATACATGTCTGTCTGTTTATTTACAAGGCCCCGTACTGGGAAGCTGCCATCTTATATCACCTCTGTGCTCTGGACCAAACTAATGACTTTGCCATTCACTGCCAGTCTCTCAAGTCTATACACAGCTAAAGATCTGCTTTTGGTTTCCATGCCACCACCAGGAACTCTTTACAATTCTCTGATAACCCTTAGTCAATTTAAATCCATGATCATATAATCATGCAGCTTGTTTTTGTACCTGATTTATCTGAATTGTTTTCCTATATCTTTAATTAACTGCTTTTATACACTTGTTTTAACTGATTGTTTTCTTTTACCTCACATCTTCCATCACTTTATATCTTTTTAAAGTCATTTTAAACGGTTTCTCTACATCACTCATCATTTTTCGAGTCTAAGGACATTAAATTCCATAAATTCAGACTATGTCTAGAATGCACCGGGCGGCTAAAATGGACCCATCCGGGCCAACAGGTCATTTTTACCTGAAGCACCTACGAACCCGACCCAGGAAAACTGTATAATAAAGCTCAGGCAGCAGTGTTACGTCCTCGGTACTGCTCGTTGTTCGTTTCCCCGTCGGACAACCGCTGAGGTCCGTTCAGTCAGAGGCGCAGGTTTCCCCCTCAACCGTTGCGCCCTTGCGCAGCGCAAATCCGCCAAAGACGGCGCAAGGACCTCTCCAGGAGCTGACCTCCGCTTCCCCCTCGGAGACTGCGGCTCTATTGCTCTGTATTCAGACGTTTCCCTCCTCCCCGTGGAGGTACGACGTCCACCGCACCGGTGTCGGTCGGACAGGATCTGCGGCCGCTCGGGTTTGCGTGGGGCATGGACACGTTATCCACGGACTGAAAGCCACGCGGCTAGAGGCAACACAACAGGGCGCGGGCGGTGGAGGAATGCCGTCCGCTGCCCCCCCCCCCTCCCGCGGCGGCCCGGGTCCAATTAAATGTCTCAGATGACATGACTTTAGCCCGCAAAAATGCCCATAGCTCCGGCACTGTTTTGAGTGACACGGTCATGCCGCTGGGATGGTCCCTGGCTTTGCAATAGCTGTGCAATGAGGCAGTTGCTCAGAATGAACATCTCATGCTATAATAGCCCTGGCGGAAGAAAATAGAGCAACCCCCCCCCCCCCCCCCCCCAAGACAAATAGACAGGGGGGTGCAGGTGATACACTTCTTAGACTAGAGGAGTTTCTTGCAGCAGAGTACATTGGCCTAACTGTGGTAGGTGGTGTGATTTTTAAAGGCTCTTAACTAAGTTGACATAATTCAGTCTCTTAGTGTTTCTGGAATTAAACCATAGAACAAATGTTCAATTTGGTATTTAAAAAAATAAATAAATAAAATAAAAGGAATGGTGGGATCCAGTTGTTGAACTAAACTGAACCTAAATTTTTGACTCTTTCAGCAGCAGAATACATTCGTGACTTTCGATCTACAATTGCATTGAAATTTTGTCCCGAATGTTTGTCCCAGCACTGTTGGAAAGGTTTCCCACGAATGCGTTGCAGTCTCAGGCTTCTTTGCTTTCACCTTCTGTCCAGTTCATCCCACACCAGCTTGATGGGGTTCAGGTCTGGAGACCGTGCTGGTCTTCCATCATCTAGTTCTTCTCCTCCTTTGCTTTGCGTCCTTATCTTGCTCTAGGATGAAGCTCCAACAAGTCTGTCTTCCTTTGTCTCTTGTCTTTTTTTCTCACCCTTCTGATAGCAAAGAACAGTTCTACTTCCTGCTGTGCAGTATTTTCCTAATGAGGCATCAGAGGCTGTAATAACACGGTTTGTTCCATCACTGCCTTTGTACAGACAGAGGCTTTGTTTGTCATCAACAGAAGTTGGGAAACCGTTTTCATCAACTTTTGAGACTTCAGTTACTTACATTGCTGCAGAAAAGATGTAAGTTAACCAATTTCCTAATCCCTTAGAAAGGCCTGTTTACAATTTTTATTAAACTTGGGCAGTTTACCACCGATCTACCACTTAAAGTTATTGACTGTTCGTGAATTGCTTAAATTTAAATAAAAAATGGATAAATGGGGGTGTTATAAAACTTTTGACTGGCGCCACACCGACCCATACATTCATGTGTCCCCAAAATTTATGGAAGCACAAGTATCCCTGTAACATAATATAAAACATAAACATAACCGTTTTAACTTTAACAGAAGCAAATTAAAGCTTGAGGTTTATTTATCCCCTTATACACCAGGATGTCTTACATTTAATAACTTGCCAGTGAAAACCATGTACTCCAAAGACTGTGATTTAATTTTTTTTTTGATTATTCCTTTGTAAGTCAAAAAAACCTTCCTAGCCCTTAAAGTAATTTAAGCATTGTAAAACTCCACTTGATTATCTGAAATAGGCATCATCACAAGACTGAAAAAAGGGCTATTTTAATTAGCTC
The DNA here is from genome assembly GCA_016859345.1 of Istiophorus platypterus. Lineage (NCBI taxonomy): Eukaryota > Metazoa > Chordata > Actinopteri > Istiophoriformes > Istiophoridae > Istiophorus > Istiophorus platypterus. The sequence goes on along the minus strand of CM029129.1, from coordinate 19,494,116 downwards.
AGGAAAAATTAGGTTTTCATAACAGAGTGACGATTTGCATTTTTTCTTAAGTGTCCGAGAAAAAAAAAATTACATCATCTCAGTTTGAAAACTGGATGAGAAGGCATCGCAAACTGCCTTCCATCTGGTCTGTTTATGGGCTGAGATGAAACTTTATGACCAGAATTCACAGTAGGGCCTCACGGCATCATAATAATGCCGAACTGACCTCAAGCCTTTGAGGACGGGCTAAAAAGAAAAAGCAGCGACATAAATCAGACCCTGTGCTTCTGCGAAAGAATTACTGTTACCGGGGTTGTTTTTATATCCTGATTTACTGCCGTGATCTGTCGCTTTATATCCACGAGGCCACTTCACCTGGACACCAGCAGATGACAGCATTCACCTCTGAATTATTTACTGCCACGGCTCTCAGGTGGTGGGAGAGAAAAGCAGAGAGAGAAGCCGAGACAGAGAGAGATATAGATGATGCTCTGCACCTCCAGGAGTCCTCCTCCTCCTCGTTTGTCTTCATTGACAGGCTGTTGACACAGACCTGCCTTATCAGCCCCAGGGACCGTTCATCTCATTGTGATGGATGGGACGCGCTCGAAACGTCTGCCACTCTTTTGTGCCGGAGTCGTAGACTAGATTTTGATTCTTCTGCACTCGTATGGTACAGTCGAGAGCCTCGCGTAGAGAGATATATACGTGAACCGGACACGACGGGTTCAGAGGATTTATCATGTGACATTTGAAATACACAGAGGGGCAGAAGCTCCACAAGAAATGTACAAGTGCTTTCTTATGTAAATAAGATGTCTAATGAAGCTGGTTTTAAGCAACGAGGTGGTCAAATTGATCCCATCTAAATTTAGTTTTCTCTGCCTTGTCAGTAAGGAAAATATACTGCACATCTTGGGCAAGTCAACAACAGGGTCCTTGAGCTGTCTCACTGGATTTTTCTCTCAATCCCTTTTTTTCTCATTTGTACAAGAGGTACAGAGGTGCAGATCACACTGTCTGACCTCTTTAGCGACAGCACGTAGAGACAGATGCCGCTATCCCTTCATCCCTACTTCTCCTTCACCTCTTCACCACCACATAGCTCCTAGACTTTGTGTTTCAAGATCCCAGGGACAAAACATTCCTGTGGGTGGAACGAACACGGATATAAAATGCAGGTGTAAGACAGAAATTCTGTTCAGCAGCGGAGAGGCGCTCAGGTGGGGGTCATCTTGGGTTGAGAACAAGGAGGAGGGTCCTGCTGGGCCGTGCTAACGTGCCAAGGTCGGAGTCGTAATCCATGGCCTCATTCATGACGGATTAGATAATGATAAAAAAAAAAAAAAAAAAAATACCGCCCTTGGTTTTGATTAAGAATTATGGGGTTAGAAGATTAGAGACAACCAAACGCTATTGCATTGGGCTGAGCCCAATCCCAGAATTAATCTGAATACCAAAAAAGAGAAAACTCATTACATGAAAAGATTAAGGGAAGCTAGGTCCAATTCTCCCAGCATGCACACAAACCAGTGCACACAACCCACCAGGGGAATTGTCAAAACAAAAGATGTCTCACTTGAGTAATATATAAAGCATTAGTATCCTTTTATTGCTATTTCCTGCATGAAAATGTCAACATATAAACTGTTAGAAAGATGGAAATCAGAGGTTAGTTTTGAGAGTCAAGACATTTTTGATTATGATATGTGCTAGGATTTAATGCTTAAGTTGGACAGTCCGTTTCCTCGTTCTTTATCCCTCTGGAGTTGGTTTATAACCAATATATATTCAGGCTGATGTTGTCACTCTAATTCTTACGCATTTGCTTGCCTTGAACGATCCTGTTCTAAACTTGATTCTGATTAGTGTTTCTGAAATGTGATGTGAGGGTTCCCAAAAGAACACACCACCAACATCCAAGTCCACTGACAGAGCTCAGGGCAGGTGCGCAGCGAGCCTGTCCTGCTAAAGGATGAACCGAATCACTGAAAGCAGGTGCAAAAGGAGGAAGGGAGATGAAACAGGTTGGGCAAGAGAGACAAGGAGCAGGAGCGAACGCTCATATTCCTCCTCTCGGATTAATTTATTTCAGCCCTGAGGTCTGCTTCATAATCGACATAAACAAACCCGGGGAGACGGGGAAGCCTCCTAATGTCAGGTGACACGCAGGACACGGTGGAGAACAGCAAGGACGCGGGGTCCTGCGGACGAATATGGTCGATGTCATCAGAGCCACGTGGCCCTGGTGTCGACCCGATGTGGTCGTGTGCGTTCAGGTGTAGTTCAGGTGTTCAGGTGTAGGTGTGTGCGTGTACGCGCGTGTGTGCGTGTGCATCAGTCAGCGATGATTGCCATCAGTGCTCTCCGTCTTCCTCCTGCGGGGAGGTGAGTGTAATGAGGCCGCTGAGTACTTTTTCACTCCCAACTTTCCCCATACTCTACAGAGACGCAGGCCGATGTGCTGTATACTCCCCTGCCAGGGGAAGGACCTCCCTGGTTTGGATTTGTTTGTCTGAGCGGTGCAGGCAGCAGAAACGGAATCTGTAAATTCTTCACTAAAGTTCCTTATAAAAAAAGTAAGGCTTGAGGAAAACGTGCTCATGAAAACTTTGTGTAACTTTGGTTATTTATTTCCAAAGTAAATGTTTCATGTTGATATATACGATTGTGACTATGGATCATATTCCATCCTTATTCATAAAGTGCCTTAAATCTGCCTTTAGGTAAGTTATATAACATGTGTGCCAAGATTGTAAAGTCCCGAAAGAAAAAGTAGGACTCACTGCAGCAGAGGCTTTTCACCTTCTCAAGGCGCACATCCACTGGGATCCACCTTCACTACCGGGAGCCGAGATCTCCCCTCAAGCTTTTCAGATTTGACAACAGCGAACATGGAGAAAAAAAATAAAATAAAATTGACTAGTCGAAAGACAACACTGTTCCCAGGGAAACAAGGAAATCGTGTTTTGTCTCTGACCTACTAAGAATTTCACAAATAAAAAATAAGAATGAAAACAAAAACCAAACTGCATCTCATTTTGTCTTTTCCTTCTCTGTGTCATATCCTTTCTCATTTGTTAGGCTACATGTATCTGTGTGTATTAGTGCGTGATGTGACGCTTGTAACGTAAAGGTGTGAAACAGGTCCTTATCTTTAAATTTTTTATCTTTTTTATTTTAACTGACCAGAGTTTGCTCGGGTACCTGCTACTTTGCTATAAACGACGACGACAGCCACAAATCGGACAACAGTTTAAAAAAATGCAAAAAGTCTTTTTACTCTGAAAATTAGTGAGGATGACATACATTTACATAATGGGAGTATCGATAAGGTTTGTAGATTCAACTCTGCAAACTGCTCAGGACAGTGAACTACAGCCATGATGGGAAGAGAAATGTTTTTTTTTGTTTGTTTTGTTTTTTTAACTATGAGAGAGCTTTCATTCTCATAGTCGTCTGCTGTTTTGACATTATTAATGCAGAGACTTTGTAAACTACATCTATAGTATAATGTTTAATGCATTACCCATACACATACAGTATAAAGACAGGGGTGAGGAGGGAAAAACACAACTTCATATCATTCAGTGGCCCACAGACAAAGAAGTCGAAGAGCAGTCTCTGATGCAAGTTTTTATCAGTTTTGTTTTGTTTTTTTTCTTTTTTAGATCCCAGGCTCAAGTGCTGGAGTCCCGTCTCTTCCCCTCCCTCTTCGCAGTACGTTTGGGCTGACAGAAGATGCAGGCCGACCTGGCTTCGCTGTGGGGTCGCGACCTCCTCCGGACGCCTTTGTAACACTGCAGCGAGAGGCCCAACTCCTCGATCATGTTGCTAAAAGACACGCACTGCCAAAGAGAACGACGACTGAAGGTTAAGACATCCACAGAGCTGGTTACCAATAAAATCATTATGACCATTATGAGTTTAAAGACTCTGTGAATGTCAGTAAAATTAACTATTGCTCCATCACTGAATCCACTCGGAAATTTTAAGTTTTAGAGTTAAATTAAAACTATAGTAATTTAAATTTGAATCAAAGGCAGGTACGTTTGATTCGGCGCTGAAAGTCAGCGTTGGCTCCTGGGGGCTAGTATGAATGTCTGAATGTGGGCAGCCAGCCAATGACTGCAAGTCAGCTGCAGAAGTCTGACCAGACAAACACCAGAAATGACAGGAGCTACGAACGTCATGTAATCTGTTGTCTCATCTTAAAATCCAATTATGCAGACAAAAGATGAAGGACAATGTCTGCTGTGCAACATCCTAATGCAGGAAGCTATGAATTTGTAATGTGGTAATTATTAGAAATTACCAAAAAGAGGGCCGTCTGAAATGAGAAGCCTTGGGCCCATTTGATTCCTCACAATAATACATCGCATTGAACTCATTAATCTTCGGTTATGTTTATTTGCCGTTTATTTTGCTCTCCTCCAAATGGCGCGCGCACTAAACTTATTTTGCAAGATTATCATTCACGGCACAGAGACATTCCTGTTTTTTATCTGCTGGTCTTTGCATCCGAAGGACCACAGATGGTCTTCCTCTTTCATCCTCAGGCTTCGCCTAAGGCTTCTCCAAACGAATGTGGCTTCCTGCAGGGTTTTCCCACGAACATTAGAACCACACCTTATCACCTGCCTCATAGCAAACTCAGACCTTAAAGACTGAGAGAGAGAGAGGAGCGAAAGAACGCGGCTCAAATTCCTGTATTTTTTGGATGTGGTAGAACACAGAAGAAAAAAAAAAAGAAAGAAATCAACTATATTTACCAAACCAGAGCTAAAACAAGTATGAACATGGAAATTAATTTGCTTGTAATACCCTACAGTGAAAGATTCTTGATACCCTGCAGTGTCATTGTATGTGAGACTCAACTTTGGACAAAGAAACAGTAAAGACCAAAAACATCTCCTCCAAAAAGCTATTAATCCTGGTCTTATTTAATACAGTATCACATTTATCTGTTCATTTGTTCACCTGATTACCTTTTTCGTGCTGATTTCATACCATTTAACAACAGTAGTATCATTTTTTTCTTCTTTGAAGCAGTTAATATTGGTGTCACTTACTTGATATTTTCTTTTTGACTTCATTTTGGAAAGAAACAGATCTTGTTGCTATATGACAAGGTCAGTCCAGCAGCGTAGTAAAGACCTCTAAAATCTGCATCCCTCCGTGATCCCATTATTCATTACTTCGTTTAAAATGGGATGCAGTCATCAGAAGTTATTTATGAAATGACAAGTTTAGTTTTGGCTTCGGATCTGCGTCAGGGGACGTATTAACCCAACAAGTCGCTCCATCACTGCTATCCAAATTTCAGCTGGCCAAGCCAGTCTACCAAAGAGCTTAATGAGGGGGAAAATATTCAAATAACTTTTCCTATCTTTTGATTTCCCAAAAGGCATCCAAAGTCAGCTTATAAAGTTTACACTAATGCCTGCTGAGACTACAGTGAATGAGGCAAAATGTTTTGGCTGGTATTGGAAGGCTACTTAACTGGTGCAAGCGGGGAAAAAAAGAATCACCAGGGGAGCACTGCAGAGGTCTGCGCTGTTTATACGAACTTAAACACCACATTTTGCAAACTATAATGAATTTTATAGTAATTTGCAGTTTTTAAAAAAATATCTCCAAATAACCTGGGTGTTCCAGAGAGTCAGAGTCAATATTTTTATACTTTCAACAGTTTATGCGCGCCTTAAATTGGCCGCAACAGTAGCCTGCAAAGAGGAGAGTTGTGTCAGGATGGCTGCAGTGGTTGAAAACTGTACTAGAGAGACCACTGACATCGCAAAAGTGTTTGTAACCACAGGAAACAGACACTTCGCATGAAAGCAATGTTACTGAAGGTACCTGACATCTCAAAATTGTTTGTAACCACAGGAAACACAGACATTTTGCATGAAAGCAATGTTATTGCAGGTAAAATGGTAATGGTAATGGGTACTGCTGGGTGTAATCGCAGGTATGCAGTAGTATCTTCAACAGGGGGCAAAGAGAAGGACGCCTGGTTACACACCTATCATCTAGAGTGTATGTGCTGTAAGTGTGCTGCCATGGCTACTCTGTGTCATCCCCCAGTAGCCTGCCGCTCTCCAGATCAGTAGATAAGGAGGTGCCAGAGGAGGAGGTTGATCCGCGCCGCTGAAACTGACGGGACTGCACCCCGTAAAAGAAACAAAAGGCCTGATGAAAGCATGCAAAGAAAAAAGGGGATGGAGGAGAAAACACAAAAGAGATCAAAACAGAACTGTAAAGAAAATTATTAAAAAACAGAGCATGAAAGACATAAAACAAAGGAAATTCAAAGAAGTTAATGTACAGTGAGTGAATGGTTTAGTTTTCATGTGGAGCTGCCAACTCACCATTTCTTTACTAGATTTAACCAACTGCTTACTGTGTAGCACTGTGTTATAAAATCCCTTAAAATGACTTCTCTTGTTGCAAAGAAAATGCACAGTGAGTGCAAATATGATTTTGAAGAAAAATTAATTTTGAACGTGCAAACACCATCTGACAAATCTTTCATCACAAACCCAGTTTTCCTCAGAGAGAGGAGAGTAGCCTTTACTAGTCAGCCGGAGCACGGCGCGTTCCTCGCCCTCGCTCACCTCCTCTATGTCCGCGTTCCTGCGGGCCTTGTAGATGAACTCTCCGATAGCCACAAACACAGAGAGGACCAGGCCGGCGGCCAGGACGATGAAGATGCCGCCGATGTTCTCCACACCCAGAGCGTTGGCCTCTTTGTTGTCCTCCTCTGGGCAGCCATTGCCCCTCCACCACTTCTCCTTCATCATGTGCAGCTTCCCTTCCTCCTGCAGCTGAAGGATGGCAATGGTCACTTTATCCCTGTATGGAGAACCTGGAGAGGGAGAGTGCATATAGAGAGACACTAAGTACTGACAGAGCGATTATATGCCATTACTTGTTTGTCATTCTTTAATGATAACATCAATGAAATCTTGAAATGCCCCGTTAATAAAATATGGCATGTCTGCTTACAGTGCTTTAATTAACCACAATCATTTCTTTTACTGTCCAATTTAAGACCTTGCTTACAGAACAGAAGTTTCCATATGCACATGAATTAAACTCTACTTTTAACATTATAATTCTATTGTCACTATTTCCTTTCACTTTCTGTATTTGGCTTTCACACTATGTCTAAAGACTGTAAATGAGGAGTGAGTCAAATCCTGTATAGACTCTAAAGTTGTTTTGAGTATTTTTGTGAGTATGGGCCATGACTTTGAAAGGATTTTGCTTTACATGACTTAATGCAACATTTAAGCCAGTATTTAGTTGTATTAGGAATATGAACTGATGTTGCAACTTGGAGAAGCTTTCTGCCTCAGCCTAACATAGGTTAGTGATGCAAAGTTAAACCCGACTTGACTGATATGGACCAAAGACTCTGAGATGAGAAGAAAAGAGCCTCCAGAGACGAGGGTAGGGAGGAGACGAAGCGGATGCACAAACATCTGACGACTGCTATAGAAGGAAGGAGAGGAAACTGGAACAGAAGAGCACAAGGGAGGTTTCGGGATGGGATGAAAACCATTGCCAGCAATAAACAGAACAGAGGAGACTGCAGGAGACACGGAAAAGTCCCAAGACTTCCAGGACCCACTACATCAAGGATCACCTGCTGACCAGGTGAGACAAGAGCTGAATAGACTCAGTTGTCAGTTTGGCTCAGCTCAGCCCAGGCACTATGGGCATGGGCGTAAGGGTGCTAAAGATTTGTGCCATTATGCCTCAGCCTGTCTTAGCACGAAACCTGAACCTGTACAAAGTCGCTGTGTTGTGGATAAAGCACCAAACAAATAAAAAAAAAGAGATCATCACTAGGGGACGGGATCATTTTCCTGCTTTTCATCACATTTTTTAAATTTTCCAGCAGATCCGATGCCTTATCGCCTGACCCGCTTTGGACTTCGCTCACGGACACGCAGGCGGTTTCTCCTCTCAGTGTCACAGATGAAAGTGACACTGGAGTGGTCAGCCACAGTGTGTAACAGTTGCATCACAGGTGCTGACCTGTCCCCCCTCACGCTCACCCTTTACATCTCTGCATTTAGATCGAACCTCCTAGTTTCCTCCTCTTGTACCTTGTACCAGCAAGTTGAAAGAGCTTCAGTACGGAGAAATAATATGGGCTGATCCTGTTGCAGCCCAACATCAAAGTGGACTGGATTAGCAACACCACCGCCTCATACAAGAGAGGGTCAGAGGCAGCTTAACTTCCTGAGGAGGCTCCGGTCATTTGCAGTCTGCGGTACTATGCTGCAGATGTTCCTTGAAAAATTGTTATTTTCAACACTGTAGAATATTTTTTTCTACACCGGGAGCAGAGTGAGAGAAGCTGTCAACTCAAGAATCATCAAGCTCATCAGGAAAGGTTGGCTTGCTGATGTTAGTGGAACTTAAGTCTCAGGTGGAGGTGTTGCAATTTTTTAAAGCCTTCCGCCTTCTGCCCTCCGCCTTCTGCTTGCAACCATTGGACTTTGGCTTTTGTTTTAATATTATAGCTCCCTTGTATAATTTTATTCACAATTGCACTTATTAAAATTTATTGGAATTACTGTACCTTCCTCTATTTTATACTGCATGAGTAATCATTTGTATATTTATTTCCTTAAGGATATATATATATATATATATATATATATATGCATTTAGTGTGTGTGTGTGTGTTACTCCTAGATATTGATAGCCAGTCAATGTATTGGTTATACTTCTGAAACGCCAGCGAGATGTGTGCAACTATGCAGGTGTGTGTGACCCCGTTTGAGCAAAAAAACTGGTGGCTCTACAGTGAGTCAGACAGTTGAGGAAATAAATACATTTCAACACAATACAAGAAGGTGTTAAGCACTGCTTATGCAAACATCCAACAGTACAAACTGCAAACACGTTCCAGCAGGCCGACTTGCATCTGGTTTAAGTTCACAATCTGCCAAACAGGCCTGAAACCTATATTGAATAGATATCACGTATTGGTTATACTCTATGATTCTAGGTACAAAGAGATGTGTGCAACTTATGCAGGTGTGAACCGTGGAATTGAGCAAAAAAACTGGTGGCTCTACAGTGAGTCAGACAGTTGAGGAAATAAATACATTTCAACACAATACAAGAAGGTGTTAAGCACTGCTTATGCAAACATCCAACAGTACAAACTGCAAACACGTTCCAGCAGGCCGACTTGCATCTGGTTTAAGTTCACAATCTGCCAAACAGGCCTGAAACCTCACATGAGCATTTGCATCTGAACCAGCCAGCAGAGCTTTTAGATGGAAGTTCATTAGCATGTTGAGAATGGAGGATAGTAGGTCTATGTTTGAACTTCTGAAAAATGAAAAATGCAAATCCCAAATAAATTGAAGTTTGTATCTACAACACAAAGCCTCCATTTACAGAGGTTATATTAAAATTCTATTCTAGGAGCACAATTGTCAAAAGGCCTTCAGTACATTTTAATATTCTCAGAGGATTTGTATAGTGAGGAGCATGTGATTTGAGCAAGTGCATTAGCATACTTGAGAATCTAGGTCTTCTTTTAGCTAAATAAGCATGAAAAGTCACACAAGTCAGGAACTATCTGCGACAAAAAGTTTTGGTCGCAATTTCAATATATGTGGAGTTTTTTTGTTTGTTTGTTTTTTTTTATTCCTCCATCACAGTAACAAGACACAAAAAAAATTATATGTATGAGAGGTATTTTCTTGATCTACAGTTCTTCAAGGCTATCTGACAAACTTGTCTCTACAACAGTAAACCTCTCTCTCAATCTTACCGAAGGGGTGTACCCACAAGTTCAGTAGCCCTTGGAGTCGATGAGGCCTCCGATCTGCGTGAGGTTGCAGTTCCTCTGGCTTATGTACTCGATGCTGGTGGACTCCATCACAAACAGCTGTGGTCAAAACCCGGGTGATGCCGTCTTTGTTGTTCTTGACCAGCGCGGTGTTCTTCCTGCTGCTCATAAATGCCCACATTTTCTCATAGGTGGAGATCTTCGATTTCTGCAAACAAAACAGAAACAAAACGGGCAAGAGTTGGTAGGAGTTAGTTTTTATGTATTTGTGCTCCATGCGTATAACATAGGCTATGTGTGCTTGTGGCTGCATATATACTCACCGTACATGTACTTGACTATATTTCAAATTCTATCATAAACACATAAAAGTTTAACAGAAGAATGTTAGGGAATGCATCTATCTTTGAGTGGGCCTTGGTGTGTGTGTTTGTGTTTCTCCTCACACAGTCAGAGAAAATGGGACAGCTGTGTTCTAAATCTCCTCCAGCTGATTCAATTTGTTCAAGCCATCAACACAGCCTGCTTCTTCCTATCCAGGCGGCCGTAATCACTCGCTGCAATCTGGGAGGATAAAGCCTTGCATGGATCACCCCCGCTGAAACACATAAAGTTTAACAGGCAAGGAGATGAGTGAATGCATGTGTGTGTGTGTGTGTGTGTGTGTGTGTGTGTGTGTGTGTGTGTGTGTGTGTGTGTGTGTGTGTGTGTGTGTGTGTGTGTGTGTGCATGTGTGTGTGTGTGTGTGGGGAAGGTTTGACAGGCCTGCTCTGAGGACATCAATACGCTGATACATTATATCATTTGACCTAACAAGTTAACATATGTCGACAAAGACACCCCAAAACACAGCACACAAGGAGTGTCAACAGGCATCCCCTCCACTTCCTACTCGCCTCTTGGTGCCTTTCAGAAAAGTAATTGCAAGGGTTTTTTTTCTTTGCCTCAGGCTTTAGATTTTTTTTTCTTCTCTTTCACGGGAGGTTCTGCAAAGATACAGGATGCAAGAGCGTCTGAGAGAACTGTCACTGAGCCGTACTCACATCTAGAGGCAGACATCTAGAGATGACAATATATAAACAGACTGTGAATTTGCCCGGATGACAAGAGTGTGACTAAACCTCAAATTTATAAGAGAGGAGCACACACTAAACTTCTGTGTTCAGGGGTTAAATTATTATTGATTGATTTGGTTCTAATAAAACCTGAGAATGTTAAGTTATATATTCAAATACCAAAAACAGAGCATGGCTTGATCAGGAATAATCACAGGTCTATTTTTTGTTTTGTGAGCTTCTTACAAATACATCTCATGTTGCACTTGAGACTATACAATTAGAGGTGGGTTGTTAATGCTCAATGAAAAGTATTGGCACAGTTAAAAACCAAGCAGACATTCCACATGTATTTGCTGTTTGATATTTATTTGACTCTAAATTTTCTGTTCTGCAATGAAAGGTTGGTCTTTTAGTAAAACCAAGAAAATACAAAAGGCTTCCAGCCTTCTATTTCAATTATTTTATTTTCCATTTTATGTGTTTGAAAACAGGAAATTAAACTAGATAGAGCATAAATAAGGGCGTTCTACTTCACCTTGGCTGTGTAAAATTCAACAGAGAGGGCAACATAATTTGACAGGAATCTATGAGTAGAAATGAACTCTTAAAAAAACCAGGTGCTTCTGCATAGTAATTTCAACTACTGCATTTATACTGTGACTTTGAAAAAGCCGAAAGCTACTTTAGATCCAGTTACACTTCTATTGGTAAGAACATAGAGGAGCCTACATCGATTTTACCTTAAAGAAGGTCATGGTAGATCCGTCCCTCACTGCCCCGTATTCAATCCTGGTCTGCTTCGCCAGGTCGTCCGCTGAGTCAATGGGTGCATCCATTCGTTCCACTGTGAGGAAGGCGGCCAAGTTGGCCGTGTACGAGGAGATGATGATTAAGGTAAAGAACCACCAGATTCCCCCGACTATACGAGTGGATAGGGCCTTAGGCATCAGCTCCGAGCCTGGAGGCACAGTGAGGGGGGGGCAAAGGTTAAAGAAAATCTTAGAATGTAAAGGTTTGAGAGAGATTAAGAATTAGAGTTAGAGAGGGTAGAAAAATGTTGATAAAGTAGGAATGAATGTGCTAATATTAGTATTGTAGACACAGAATGGTAGAAAGTGCACTTTGTGTGAGTGCTAGTCGAGATGCTCCTTAAATAGAACAAGACAAGACAAAGAAAAAAAGAAGAATGAAAAACATTTATACTCTTCCAAAGCAAAATCAAGTAGACAGGTCCAGATGGGGTTATGTTAATAGCTGGACTCACGCCAGATTTCAAATTGGATTCTCACCAAAGCCCTAACTGACAAATTTTGCAGCTACTCATATTGTTTTTTTATTTTCTTCCTCTGCACAACTTGTTTGGTCTAAAACACAAAGGTGCAAAAGAAATAGATCAGTGTCAAAAAGGAAACACAATAGCAAAAAGGATAAATTAGAGGAACAAAAGGTGACAGATTTAAAAAAAAAAAAAAAAACAAAACAACTGCATTTAAAGTAAATGAGAAAACGGAAAAAAATAAATGTAAATGTAATGAAACATAAAACTGAAACAGTGGAATGAGTCCCATGATTTATCTCTTCTTCACTGTGCAGAGGAAAGAGGAAATGAAAAAAGATTAATGCAATTGAAGAATACATTTACTACATTTAATGGTCCATCGTTGAGAAGGCATATGCCTATATTTAAACTTTTTTTCAGGCGGAGTGGACAAATGCTTATCTATGCTTTTAGAGTAAAACATATTCTGGGGTTTCGGTTTAACAGCCACATACTGTATCTAAGGATGCAGATACTCCCAGGTGCAGCATCCCACAGAAAGCTCAAGGCTGCTGGAAACCACCAAACATAAAAGACAATACGCACAACATGCAAACGCCGCACATATGCAGAACGTTACATATGATATTAAACTTGTTTGAGCTTGTGTGTGATAAGATGATAGAAAGAAAAACGTGTATCCTGCTACAGTGCAGCGGGGCACAGGAGGCTGAGGGAACCAGGTTTACAGATCAGAAATCAAAATGTAGAGGCTCCTTCATTGATAATAAAAGCTTCACTTGCTTGTCTGCTGTCATTTATCAGAACTGCTGCATTCCTGAAGAACTGGCACATGTGATAAATGTGGCCCTGCTGTCAGCGAAAATCACGACATTTCATCAGCACCGCCGTGTTGTCACGAACTGGTGTTGTCAGTGGGTTTATTGGCCGTCCAATCGGGCATGTCCGACTTATCCTGCCCAAATCTCCTGCCTCGGGGGAGGTTGAGTCCACATGAAGTGCAACATAATTTTTCTAACAGGGCAACTCCTGGGGTCTAGATCCAGGCTATGCGGGGAAGGGCAGTCACAGAATATAGGCAGCAGCAAATATTGATGTTTTGAATTAAACCGCTTAGAGCAGAGTTTACAGTGTCAGTACAGTCTTTATGGCTTTCCAGAGAGTTTGCCAGTGGCCTTTGCAGCGCTTGTCTCTCAGTTGCCCTTAAAACTTGCAATAACTGTTTTTTTTTTTTGGGGGGGGGGGTTCAAGCTGTGTTAATGACTCCCTGACAAATTTAAACCCAGCATCTCCTTTTAGGTCTACACTGGCCTCCGGGGGTGATTCCCTTTGGGGAATAAGATCAGAAAATTCTTCTGGCGTCGTTTTAGAGGGCACGGACATACTGAGCATTTTGTTGTTTACTTTCGAAGACTTTAGCAACCCCTTTCACGTACAAGTAACAAGTTGATCAATTTTTAATATCAAAATATTGATTATAAATGCTTAAGGAGCTAAATACCTTGGCGCATGAGAGCTCCGACACCGAACCAGAAACTGTTGAGTAAGGTGAAATTGTTCTGTATTAGAGTCGAGGATGGGTTGCATGGATGCGGGTTATACCACTCGTATGGAGTAAACCTGGAAGACAATAAGATAACAGAGAGAAAAAGAGATCAAAGATAATTCAAATGTATAGGAATTTCTTTTAGCTTATCCTAAGGGCATGCTGGTTCACTTCAATACAGCCTTCCAATCTAGACTTCACCTTGATTTGCATTTTGATTTTCACAACAAATCTATTTCCATTACAGGTTGCTAGATGCATCCCGCTGGCAGGGGTTTTTACACAGTGCCTGAGAAGGAGGTGAAGAGTGAACTCGCAATTACTCCCAGCTACTTAACAACCACAATGAAAGCCAATCTGGCAGCTGACAGGCAGCTAAATGAACATTTTGGGTTATTTTAGAATAGCTATGCAAAATTAGAAAGTTGCTGAAGTGCAGGCAGGCCAATTATTTCCCCGCTTTTTGTGATTCTTGTCGAATTTGATGCATCAGGCATAACTCACTTGCGGCAAAATTGGCAGTGGTTATACTGACAGTTCAGTAGGCAGTCACCATCTACCATTTAGCCCACAGTATACACTCAGCTGCCTCTAATATGTATACGTGTTCCCACTGTCATAAGCCACTGTCCTAAACATCACTTCATCCTCTCACCTGGCAATCACAAAGAGCACGCAGCTAACTCCCGTGCAGGCTAGAAGCACATACATCCAGATGTCCGGAGACAGGGGATTGAGAAAGGAGAACACGCCCGGGTTGGTGCCGTTAGGTTTCCGGTACAGGATGCTGATACCCAATGTCATGAAGGGCTTGGAGAAGTCGATGACCTTCTCTCTAACATAAGTGATGGTCAAGGGAGCCACGGCGAGGTCTGCTACCTGGTAAAAAAAAAAAAAAAAAAAAAAAGCCACTTGACAAAGCCACATGAAAAAGTAAGATATTAGAATACAACTGGTACCGCTCGAGGTTACAAATGGCCTCTTCTAGCATTTGTTCTGTTTTTTTCTATCAATCTTTGTACCAAATGTCCGTGTATCAATATCCTAATGACATATACTAAACCTTTTTAAACAGAGCTCCTCTCTGCTGGAGAAACAAAAATGAGTAATGAGTAATACAGAACCATGATAGTAAAAAGAGCAGCAAGAGATTAATGGAGGGAAATTGGAGATTTTCCTCCAGAACTAATGATAGAATATGAGCATAGCAGGCTAAATCATTGTCAAAAATGCTGTGAAAGAATTTCAGTATATCAGAGTAAAATTCAATCATAATTCATAACAAAAAGCCCCTTTCTATATCCAGAAGGTGCAGCAGGTGTAAACATGCTAACACCATTGGTTATACTCTAGCTCCTGTTGACATTACCAAAGGAAGCAAGTGATTATGATGGTCTATAAACGCATCGCTCTCAAACCGACTTTGCTGCCATCTGTGAACTCTGTTGTAGACAACTTTTCGCTTGATTATTTGTCAATTTAATGTGATAGCAGTCATTATTTCCAAATTAGGACCCTGCCAGGGTCGCCTCCATTTTTCAAGAGAGCTGACTCACGAGGAGCTGAATCTTTAATTCATTTCTGACACAGTATCCAAAGATTTAACCTGGGCTGGAGTAAATAAACCCTGAAGAAAAGTGGTGAAAAGAAACTACATACATTTAGTCAAGTACCGTACTTGTACTTTACTTGAGTATTTTTGTTCTTTATTTCTACCCTATTATAGGGAGATATTGTACTTTTCACTATATTACATTTTAAATTGTTAACTCACGTGGTCGATCAGCTCTCGGACCATCCCGTTCCACTCTCCCTTGTCATTCTGGGCTCCGTATTTCCCATCAGCCACCAGTCTGACTTCGTATGTAAAACCCAGGATGTTGGATAGCTCTTTCAACAGATCCAGGCAGTAGCCCTCGAAACGATCGTTCCCAACCAGCTCCTTGTCTGACTTTTTATACATTACATATGGATTTTCCTGTATAACAGAAAGAAACGCTTTATTTCGCTGTTTTCAAGACATCATTCTTTACTCTGATTCAATTTTTTTCTAAGCTATCTTAGAAGAAGTTAAAGGCAACTGAATATGAAGTTTTAATCTTCCAAATTCAAATTATTCAGATCTTTCAGCTCAGCAACCATATCCCCCACCCAGACGCCACCCCTTCCCACGTTTCCCCTCTCCCATCTCGGTGAATTATCCACTATTGTCCCACTATCTACACTCTACACGTTCCCCATATGTGGCCCCCCCACTCCTCCCTATTGCTGTCCTCTGTTTAACCTTCCTCCTTCCTCCTCACCAGTATCGTGGTGACAATAAGAGTCCTGTTAGCCAGAGAGTCTGTCACATTGTTATTCTTGTCTCGGATGGACTTCTCCGTCAGGTTCATCCCCTTGTATGAGTTCCACACAGCAATCTGGAAGGGCAAACAGGGCTTCAGATTTATTGAACCACATTTTCTGCTTTGATCAGAACCACAGGAAGCTATATTTGATGCCTTCAATTGGAGTCACTATGGAGGAGAGAATTGCAGTGTATACAGTGGATGTTTACTTATGATTATGCTTTGAATAAAGCCATATTTTTAGCATCTCTGACACTCTTTGCTGTTAAAGGAAGGAACGCGACAGATTATTCTTGTTATTTTTGGTACCAAATAAACAGAGCCAGATTTAGTCTCGAAGTCTTTACCGGAAACTAGAAACTGCTCCGATATAATCACATTTTCTAATTCGTCGAACAGAAAAATGAAAAAGGAGTATACAGGTTAAAAGACCTGATACTCCTGGCTCCTTGTCAGCCTTCCTCTCCATTCACTACTCTACAACATTCCCTTTGCTCAGCTTTGCTCTGATGATTCTGGGCAAACTGCCAAAAACCTAATTTTTGGTACAGTGAAGATGGAAATGAAGAAGTAGTTTGTTCAAAAGGGGAGAGCTGCTGATTGTGTGCATTGTGTCCAAAGTTTATGGCTATTCAAGAGCAAACCAATATCATTCCCGCTGTGTGTAGTGGTTTATCTGAGTCACAGGTATTGAACATATTGTACAGCAAGAAAAAACAAAGAGGTGTTTCAGAACAAATGAGAGGACGACAATTTCTGAACTGACTGAATCTTCACTGTGGATCAGCGTGAACTTCTGTTAGCTTTTATATTTTATTCTGTTTGAACCTGAAATAAATCACATTGGTAGCAGGAAGTTTTGAATGCGCTTTAGTGAAAATTTCAAAACTGTTTTTTTAACTGTTAATTGCACAAAAGCAAGACAGTTGATGACACTAGGCTTCAAAGGCTTTATATCTTATAGACCAAATGATTAATTGATGAATTTAGAGAGAAATCCACAGAGCAATCGATAATGACAAATAACTGTTAGATGCAGCCCTACTTGGACATGATGGTGAGGAGCTGGAAATCCCAGCAGCAAGGGACAGTATGAATGAGGAAGGGCAGGATCAGGGGGAACGGAGGACGACATGGGGTTCGCCCTCCATCCTGTCACAGTAGCTGTGAATAAGAGCGTCCAGTCCATGGGACCAGGCAGAATAATCCACACAGTTAGCAGATTAGGGTGGGCATCTGGCAGCTGGACTCCGACCCTTTCAAATCCCCTCACTGGTTAAGAGCCGAGCAAAGGGCAGGCGGGGGTCATGACTGTGATGCAACAAAGTTAAGTGCATTAAATGATCCGGATTCATTGTTAATAGAACTAAAGCGGGTGACTGAGACAACTTTTTCTCCTTTAGCTATTCAGCCTGCGAACAATAAGAAATGAATTTGGGGATTTTTAGTCATAGACAATGGCCCGTTTCATTCATTCACTGCATAAGAGGATGAGTACAAGTGAACGCATCAGTACCTCTTATTAAACTAAGCTGAGGTGCAGTCTTATTTTTCTCCATTTATTTTTCAGAAAAGAGCCATGTGGGATTACCTATTTGAGAAGATGACATGCTTTTCACTCCTCATTACGTTCTATCTTATTCCATTCACCCAGTCAGACAGATAGAAAATGTTCTCTCTTATAACCTTGCTAAAAGCACTCTATATCTCCACTGCGTTACTTTTGCAAGGGTCCACTCTGTGCAGGAGTCCATAAATCTGTCTTATCTCTGGACACTGTGGATGAGGAGAACAGTGAATAGGTTTGGATTTAATTAATTGTACTGTCCTCAATCTCAGCGATAAATGGACGAAGTAAGACCAATATTTTTGGGAGTGTGGAGTGTATTTTGTTCCCAGATTGTGTGGGTTTCACCTAATATAGCTCATGTTTTATGTTGTAGACCAGTGTTATTTGTGGAAATAGCATCCTCTGTGAAACATCTCATGCATGATTAGTCAGTTTGAAGTTTAGGTAATAAAATAATCCGCCCGAGCCAATGAAATCATTCTAAAATACAACCTAGCAGGACTGCACAAAATACAGTCATCATCTTTTAAACCCCTAAGTCATGGATTTACTGTGTGTAGCCTGGAAAATTTATCATGCGTACCAGAGCAGCTCCCAACAACAAAGTCGGCTATAAAAACTGACAGGAACTCTCTCTCTTATACGCTGGGAGTAAAAATGTTATCTATGAATCCTGGAGCTCAACTCCATCCAGAACCAAATCGGACTGCAAAACCATGCTAAGCCGGGCCAAAAAGCTGAGGGGGGGGGGTTACTTCCAGAAAGTCAACAACTTCAAGAAAAAATAATTTATTTCCCAAGAGACTTTCACTTTGTTTAGTCCCATCATCCTCTTCAGAGTGTATTTAACACTCCGTTGCCCTAGAACTAACACGAGTGCTATGGACTGATAACTCTTTTTGTGACCATAGAGTCAAGCATTTTTTTGTACTTAGCCTATAGTGGTATTTCCTCTGAGGGGAGTCTTTTGAGGGCTAAAAGTACTGAAAGAAATTAAAATTACAGTATAAATCGTTCCTTCTGCACCTTGACAGCCGCTGCCTGCCCACGTACCTGTCTGTCAGATGAAGAAGAAGAACTTTGCCAACTTCTTATAGTAAACTACTGTATGTGTGTTTAAGGGGATGAATTAATACAGCATCCGTTCTATTATTCTTCATGGGTATTAAGGTGATAAGCAAAGGTGTAAAGTAAAAATTGTTTAATTGGCACTTTAGTGTTTTTACAGTATGTTTTGTGAGACTAAATTAAGAGTAGGAACAGAATTAATGACATTATAAAGTTGGCCTCAAAATTCTTACAAAGAAAAGTAATGACTTCATAAAAACATGGCTAATTAGATACATATCTTTAACAGTCACATTGGACTGAGCATTTAACTCGCCCACATGCCGAACTTAAGCTGTCATCCCCTCCGCAAACATGATCCCTCTCGGCTGCCATTAAATACCACTAGCCTGTACAATTTTCAATAAAAGTGTGAAGGGAGTCTAAATGTAAAGCACATTATAAGTAGTGGACTGGCAAGTCTCTGCAAAAGTGAAGAATCCGCAGGATAACTCACTCTCCTCTACCAGTGAACATCCACTGAATGGAAACTGAGTACCTGGGGTGTTCAGTTGAATAATAAACTGCACTGGTCTCACAATGGAAAAAAAAAGCAGTACATAAGAAAGGCCAGAGAAGATTCTATCTGCTGAGGGGCCTCAGGTTTTTTGGTGAGCAGGGGCCACTCCTGAGGACCTTTTCTTTTTTTTTTTGACTCTGTAGTGGCATCAGCCTTCTTCTGTGGAGTGGTCTGC
Organism: Istiophorus platypterus; assembly: GCA_016859345.1. Classification (NCBI taxonomy): domain Eukaryota; kingdom Metazoa; phylum Chordata; class Actinopteri; order Istiophoriformes; family Istiophoridae; genus Istiophorus; species Istiophorus platypterus. The sequence continues at coordinate 19,474,708 of CM029129.1, read as the reverse complement.
TGGGGCAGCAGCATCTCGACAGCCGACAGCAAGAAAACTTAACAGACCGGCTAAGAAGGCAGGTCCTGTTGTGGGATGCCCCCCGCTCCCCCTCAAGACCCCAGTGGGGGTGGTGGGAGGAAGGTGAATGATGGCTAAGCTTTCTTCCCTGATGGAGAACTTGTCCCAGCCCGTGAAGGACGCTCTGACAGCGCTGGGCAGCTCCCTCAGTGACATGCTGCCTCAGTCGTGGTGTGTGAAGATGAGACATCGCAAGTCCTACCCTCCTCCTAGTGTCAGACTTATGACTCCTTGTAGACCACTAACACAAATGCTGACAAATTCACTCATGCAGTATCGATGTATACCAAACTGAATATCAATATATGTGCAAAAATGTGAATTCAGCTGTTATCAGCTATTTACTTATCAAATCTTTCTTCTACTGATGTTTCTTGCCATTGCGCTCCTGCTTTTGCTGCTGTAACACTTCATATTTCCCCGCTGTGGCATTAATAAAGGATTATCTTGTCTTATCTTATCTTAAATTCATTTTTTTTCTCATTACTCACGGCAGCACTCTGTGGAAACTCAATGATATTACATTAAGTGAAACTGCAGGACTCATTTCTAACTTCTAATGGAGGCACTGCAGTGTGTTCTTGAATAAAGAAACTAAGGGGTTTTGGGGGGGGGGGCTGTTTTTTTTTTGTTTTTTTACTACCGTCGGTAAAGTTTTGACAAGTGTCAGAGCCATGCCTGGACCCAAACACGGGGAAAACTGAAATGTCAAATACAGCACATGGCACTGCTGTACACAAAGTCAGTGAAGAGAAACAAGGTTGGCAAGGCAAGGAGGCAGGGAGGTGTGTGGCATACAGAGTAAGGAATAAAGGGGAGGGGGCACGGGGCAAACAACAGACGCTTGGGCCAAACAAGGCACTGGCACAAACCTTGATCCACCGTTTCGTGAGGCGACTTCCACCCTCCACAACACCCTTTTGAAAAATGTGAAGAGGGCAACATGGGGCACAGACAGTGTGAGGGGAAAAAAAATCAGTTGTTGCAGCACTATTAATATTCAACACTGAAATCTGAACCAAATGATAAATTTGTGGATGAATTATAGGGAAAAAAAAACCCAATGTAGCACCTCTCTCTTTCATACACACACACACACACACACACACACACACACACACACACACACGTCTTAATGGAAAGAATCAGCCAGCATGGAAGCAGCATGAGAGTGGTGTAATTGGCTGTTCCAGGCCTCTGTGCTCACCCTGGCAGTGCCGTCCTCTTTGAGGCTGATGATGTCCAAATCAAAGTCTCTCCTCAGGCCATCTGTCTTATTAAGAACAATGTGCCCTGTCAGTCCATCCCATTGTGCCTACGGAGAAGAGATGCAGAGGGAGAGAGGAGGGAGATAGTCTCAAATGCCGTCTGGGTTCCCTGTCTTTTCGGAGCTTCGGAAACAGACTCCGGCGAGGAGATGTGAAGGGGGTCGAGGCGTCGAGGGGAAGCCAGAAGGTTGGCGGGCGGCCGGGAGAGTCATGGGATCGCATCAGGTGAAGATTGGAGGATGTCTACAGATTGTTCTGTGGTGCAGTCTCACTATGCATGAAAGTCTATGTTCATGATCACCATGACAACATTTACATATTTTCTGTACAAACAATGTATTTTATGAGCTGAATTGGTTCTTTACAACGCATGTCTAAGAAGCTAACCAGCTTCTCTGAATAAGCCTGGCTGTCTACCTGTTAACTTCAAAATAAGTATATGATTACACATCAAGCATCATTTTATGTACTTTATCATTTTAACTATTTATTCATTGTATTCTACATAGATTTATTAATTTTTGGTTGATTTCTTACACCTTCAACAAATAAATAAATAAATAAATAAATAACCTAATACTTTTCTTTTTCTTTGCTAAATACCAAAGGAGAGAGACAGAAGTATATCTGTGTGTATACTTGAGTAGTGCCATGTTACACCAAGGCACCTCCACCTTATACTAACTCATGTTGATTAAGAATTAAAACACCTGCATTACTGCCAACTAGATTGCCTTCAAGTCTTCAACATGAATGAGTGGAACTTGTCAAAATACTAAAATTGGGGCTATTATACAGTCACAGACATAGCACAAAGGATATCAAGTTTTATTTCTCATGTGAAAATTGAGAAAATAATTGATCTTTTCTCTGTTTCCCTCAATCCTAGACAGCTCGAAGTGAGCAGAGCTCCACATGACAGCAAAGTCAAAAGTAAAACTCCTGCATTATTTTCTCGGTGAAGAAAACATGTCTTGTAGTAAAGACATTATTAATTAGAATTAGGAAAATCAGTCAGAAATAAACTTAAAAAGATCTATGAAAAACATATAAAGTGAAATATCTTTTTGCTTTTGTAGAAAAAAACACTTTGAAGATGTTAAAAATCCAGGATATGATCTTTACTGTTTTTTCTGTCATGAAATGCTGCACGTTGAACAAGAAAAGCATGTCCACATTGTATTCGGGTCATTTTGTTCACATAAATATCCAGAGTATTATTAACTACAATAGCCAGAAAAGAAAGTGCGAGCACACAGGTTAGTGCTCGGAATTTAATTTCAGACGTTGAAATGAAAGTTGCGTCCTTATATTTTCGCACTCTCGCGTCAGAAGTGTTTTTTAATTGCATGCTCTGTGAGATATATTACTGCTTCTTGTAATCAGAAAGGCTGTTATCTGGTGATGAATAGCACAGGAGGACAGATGCTTCAGAGGACGGGCAGAGGCAAACAAAACGAAAAAGCTATGAGCGAGAGACTGCGATGTAAAGAAAGTGAGATGGAGAGAAGGAGGATGGTGTGGGAGGGGGTGGCATGGGGAGGAAAATATGAGTGAGGGGGCTGAATAATAATGTTCCCTCTTCATGGCAGTCAACGGTCCTCTGCAGGATTTAAGACTTAAGAGATCAAAACACTCATGCATCAAAGGCCCCATTTCTGTCTGTAGGCACCCAGTCTGACAGTCGAGCAAGACCACATGCTTTCAACCTATAAGTGCATAAATACTGTATATTTATATATATAGCACGTGGGCTGGCAGAAGGGACATATATAGTAACATATCACATGAAATGATCTCACACAGAGTTTCGTTAAATTTCTCGTTGGCAAAAGAGGCATTACATGGGAGATTTGAAGGATCTTGAGCTCGTGAGGCCCTTTCAAAACACATCATCAAAAAAACGCATGGCGGTCATGTTAAAAACAAAAGGGTTTCTCTTGTGACTGGAGCCCTTCTCTGACACTGACCTCCTTGAAGAGGTTCATGAAGCGCGGCCCGAAGCGCCAGGGTTTGTGGCGGTGGCACTGCAGGGAGCTGACAGTCATCTGAGTGGCCCGCTGGGACGCGACAGCGACCATGAACACTGCGTCGTACATCAAGGCTGCGTCTGTCTGTGTGTGTGTTTGGGGGGGGGGGCGGTGAGAGGAAGATATTTCTCACACTACAAACCATCCAAATGTGTCTTAGAGACTGTTTGTTTACTCCAAGAAAATTTTGCCACAAGAGAAATAAACAGGATGTATGATTAATATAATGATAGTACAAATTGACTGCACTTTACAGCTCTGATAATTTCATCATGCTGTAATACAGCTCCTAAAAACAAAGGTTAGCAGATGTTTGCAGTTTACAACTGTACCCAAACGTGCATGCAGCATAAAAATGTGATAAACTGGCTTCCAACAGAGCAGGTGTTCGCAATGTGTTTCATAAAATATACAACAAAAATCACAGCGTGGGGCTTACAGTCATGACTCCGTCCATCAGGCCACTCTCTTGTTTTGGACCCTGCAGTCTTTCCATGGCCCACTTGTCCATTGTGGAGGCTACCCAGGGGTCATCTATGTTCAGCAATCTGAAACCTGTCATGTTGACCCCGCTGTAGCGGTATGGCTCCAAGTCCAGCGCAAACAAATCCTGCACGGGGAGAGTGGAAGACAGAGGTGAGGAGCCGGGAGGGGAAGGTGGACGAGTTTGCATTTATATGTGTGTGCAATGAAGAGAAAAAAGGCAGCATGGAGATTTAAGCTCCAGTTCAGGCTGTCGTGTTCTCAGCCCTTTTACTGTGTTGATGAATCGCACCACCAATTCTAACGGGCCTAGTGAATTTACTAAAGCCAGTCCGGGGCCAAATGAGCACACAGAGGATGAACTCGGCTTTATTGTTATGTGCAGACTCTCTGTCTCGTATCTCCCATAAAACAACTTTAGTCACACATTTTTTTAAACTCACCAAAGTCGTGAAGAAAAAATGGTAGTACTCCGTCATCATCCCCATTGATGAAAGCTGCAAAAAGGAAGAGAATAGTTCCAGCAGCTAAAGTTGATGACAAAGTTGCTTATTTTAAATACGACGGTACAGTTACGGTGTCACATCTTCAATAACAAAGTAAGGCAGGTCACTTCTCTTTTGCACAGTGCATCCAATATGTTATACATTTATTTTATTTAATGAAATTCTAAATGAGGGGAGCTACTTTACACTAAAAGGAACATAAATTATTGATGAATTTCACTTTGCTTCACTTGGGAATGAATTCCGCCTATAAAAAGTTTTACTTAAGGTTTCATCCTCTCAAACTGTCTCGATTCAAGAAAGGTTAAAAACATGAAGAAGGACTGAATTATAGTTTGACAATTAACAAGTGAAGTATTAGGGGAATAAAAATTGAAGTAGCTTGTCAAAATGTCTGTTAATGTCACAAATCAGCTACTGTACACTAAGTTAAAGGAGCTTCACCCAAATAGTAACAGGCTGTGTGACTGACAATAGGTTGTTGTCCATTTTGAATTTTGACAATAGGAGATGCTATTTCATCCTGAAAAGGCATTTCAAAAACTTTTCTTTACCATCTCTTTTTTATGGCTGCAAGTTAAATCACAATAAAAGCCCTTTAAAAAAAAAAAAGAAGATGGTAGGTTTTATAAGATTGTCTACAACATAAAAAGACATTGTGTTGGGAAGAATCATAACATGTGTCGTCCCTGGAGGACACTTAAATGTGCTGTAAAATCCGTGGAACAAAAGAATGGACTAATTAAAAGATACTCCGATAAATCTCTGTATAAACCTGCTTAAGGAGCTCTGCGGCCATGCGATAGGAGCAGTCGAAGATGATAAAAAACTCCTTGTCTTTCTTCAGCTCCTTGAGCAGCGGTCGGGCATCTTGGTTACCCGGCGTGAGCTGGCGGATCTTGATCTTCAGGTTGAACTTTGCTGGAGCCTTGATCAGCTCCTGCATGCGCATCAGACCTGCAAAACAGCAGGTTAGACCTTTCATTTATCCTCACTTGGACATTCGTTTTCCCTCCTTGCCTGCAGATAGTTTATATAGTGGGTGATTGTCAGATGCAGAATGTCTCTCCAGGTGTTTAATGTATTGCCCGAGGACACTTCAGAATAGCATGTGCTTGCTGTGGACTTAAACTGAGGGATGTGATCTCTATTCCCATTATCAGCCGGCTGCTCAACTTTTTCTTGCTCTCTTGTATCTTCAGCTCAGATTCTTCTACTTAGTTTTAAATCACATCGAAGGTAAACACACACACACACACACACACACACACACACACAAACACACACACACACACACACACACACACACACACACACACACACACACACACACACACACACACAAACACACACACCTGTGTTGTATAACCTCTACACATGTCCCACATTCCAGCATCCCATACACCTGTGCGCAGAACAGTGTGTAATTGTGCAGGTGTCTGCCTGGGTAACATTTCAGAAAAATACCTTTCTGATTTAAAATAAAAGGCAAAACAACAACAACGACCACAGCAACAACAAAATCCATAAACTATGACATTTCAGCAGCGGCATTTCATATTCTCTGGGTTGTGGGCAAGGACTCTATATGGGACACTGCTGGATATGAAGCCATCAGAGTGAAGTTTGGCTCGCTGTAGTTTGAGGGTCAGGGGGCAGGAACGCTGGCAGCCATTTGATATGAGGGACTGCTGCCCTGTAACAGATTGGGTTCACTGGCCTGCATGAGGAAGGTGAATGTGATAGACAGCCGAATTGCATTTTGTGAGTAATTATAACCGTGCCATATGAATATATTGTATGGTCTAGAAAACAAGGCGGCACTTTTCACCTTTTCTCCTGACTGGTTCTACACTTCAAATGTCATGCAGCGTTATGGATGATATCCAGTATATCGTAGCGGGAAGTGAAATTCTTATCAAAATGTGGTTGCTTATTGCTGTATATATTCAGAAAAGCTGACTTTTTTCTGCTTAACCTTAAATCCATATTCAGGTGTGGAGCTGGGTGAAACTGGGTTATAATACTGATATCATAATATGAGGAAAAAAATTATCTGGGACTTTCTTTATCCTCATATGCTGATAAAACGGATACTGTGTTTTGCTAGGCCCTACCCGTGCTGTCTTCGTAGACCACTGTCAGCTTCCTCCATTTGAAGAACGTGACCACGTCCAGGATGGCCCTGGCGATGGCGGTGTACTCGGGGTACAGGTTGATGAAGAAGGTGTCTTTGTTGTCCACTGACGGGTGCTTCCAGCGGGTCTGGATGTGGGGGACCTCCAGGGCGTTGCAGATGGACTGAACGGCGCTGACCGAGGAGCTGTGAGAGGGGCCGAACACGGCAACCACCCCGAGAGCTAGCTGGTCGCACACTGGGGGCAAAGAACGACACAAAGTCAGATGGAGGACACAGTCTGTGTGCGACTCAAACTGGCAAATCTGCGAATGTTTCACAACCAGCTTTCATTGCATTTCATTTCATTCATTTCTGTGGAAACTAGCTAAGTAATATTGACTATTTATATAATTTAAAATTACATGTTCTTAAAGAGACAACTTGGTTTGGAGTTAACTGAACTATATTTCCTTTGTACCAATGGTGGAATGTAACTAAGAGCATTCATCAATTACTGTTCTTCAATACAAAACTGAAGTATTTCTCTTGTCCTGCCACTTTAAACTCCTAATCCACCACATTTAATAGGGCAATATTGTATGTATGTATATACATTATGTACGTATGTATGTAGGCAAGTATTTATCTTTTTACTTCACTATAATTCTTTGATAGCTATATTTACTAGTTACTTTACAGATAAAAAATGTTATTTACAAAATGCTTAAAGATCTCATAAAATACGATGCTTTGTTATAGATGAAACTATACAACGGATTATACAAGTAGAGCTGAAATGATTAGAAATGTTCCATGGTTCCAACTTCTCAAATGTGAGGATTTACTGCTTTTTTCCTTGTAGTTATTTTTAATTATTTTATCGAAAAAGCAGTGAGGGCATTTCTCACCATTATAAAACCGAGCAATTTATTGAGAAAATAATCAGCAGATTAATCATTAGCTGCAACTGTTTTTGAAACAGCTTTTAAAAAATTGTTGAAACTTAGGTCCATCTCAACCAGCTGCTTGCACATTACTGCATAAGTAATAATCATCTAATGATATAAAGTCTTACATTATCACAGTCACAGGGTGCGTTTTTCTGCTTAATGAGTGCTATTACTTACATTTTCCGTATCATAGTGGACTTATATCAAAAATAAGACAAAAAAATGGATTCCTGTCTTTATGATCACTTTTAGCCCATTGTATGCTAAATGGCGACATTCATCAAGCTTCACTGAATCCATATATCCATATATCCATCCATCTATCTATATATCTCTATATATATCTATATATCTATATATATATCCATATATCTCTATATATATATATATATCTCTATCTCTATATATATATATATATATATATATATATATATATATATATATATATATATATCTATATATATATCTATATATATATATATATATATATATATATATATATATATATATATATATATATATATACATACATACACTTAATAAATATGTAAATAGATAAGGTGCATATCCCTAATTAAGCTAGGCTAGCTTATTGATTCAGCATACCTACACACTGCCTGCAGGGCTAGTAAAAAGGCATGAATTAATTTGCCCCAGTGTAGATAAGAAGGAGAAACAGTAAAATATAAACCTCAAACCAAAGTATCCCTTAAAAACTAGACTCTCAAGACATTTAATAAATTGTTTATAACAAACTAGAATGTAATAATAAGCAGCTTAAAGGATGTTCACAAGTGTTTATTAATGATGGCAAATACATTAATCAATGCTTATATCTGGTACAACACGGTGTGTTATAAACCATTTATGACGTATTTGTGTAACGCTTATAAATGCTAACCAGGCAGACTTAAATTGTCACTGCTAACATTATGTTTTAAAATCATGTGATACCTCTTCTGGAGGCCTCGAACCCATCAAAGAGATTGATCCTCTGAATGTCATAGGTGAGAGTGGTGTTGGGCATCAGGGTCTTGTTGCGGTTTATGTTATTCACTGCAAACTTGAACGCCAGCTCGTCCATACTCACTAGCTCGCTCTCCCGGGTCTCAAAAATACCACCTGCACGAGGAGATGAAAAAAAGAAAACACAAAAGACCAAACACAAAGAGAAAGATTTGATATTAACTGTCTCTACTCGTGCAAAAACACTGCAACCGGCAGCGGCCCCGGTTGATAACAGGTTTTTAAATTGACAGATTCTCTGCCTCTGTGTGGGCTGAGAAATCTCGCCACCAAAGGTTGTTAAAAGAAAGGCTTTCAAATCCCAGCACACAAACTTAACAAGGCAGGACAGAGTCGATGGGAGAGCAAGGCTGTTGCCTTTTCACTGTTCACTAAAGATACTGTATGTCTTTTACCGAGTGCTTCCAAAGCATCTCACAGTAATATGCATGTATGCACGGACTTTGTACGCAGGAACCGTGTGCCCAGCCTCTAATTTAGAGCTCCAAATACCGCAGTACATTGAACCGGACATGGCGAATTCATGACCTCGAGGCAAATAAATGTGGGGGACATGAAAAGTATGATGTTTTAGTGGTAAACCTTAAGTGGGAACAAACAGCAGTTAATGTAAACAGAGGAACATCAAGTTTGTTGAAAGGCAGATAGACACCGGAAATTAAGAGAATTGTGGAAAATATCAGAGAGCAGGTGAATGAATAATGCGCAAATGGAAAATGGATTAGTTCGTGGAATGTGTAATTATGCCTCCCTATTACCAGACCTTGAATCAAAAAGTGGTAGATGGACCCAGGCAAGTTCACAACGGTACACATACAATGCTAGTAATCATCCGAGCACATGTGTACTCTGCACAAAACAACCTGTGCTAATGAATTGGCTTTTATTTTATCAAATACGGGGAATTACAAACAAATTCACCGAGTCGAGGCCACAGTGAACTGCTGGAGTGAACTGAGTTCATGCTGTGGATGTTATATCTTTAATATAACAGGCACCCTTTGTTCAGTCTTTATAAGTTGTACCCAATGGCTTCACTAATGTTTATTAAATAATTCAGAGAGAATTTGGGTTTGTCAAAATATATTTTTTTTTTTAAAAATCACATTTGCTGGTTTATCATTTTCATTAAATGCAGTTAATAAAGTTATCATTAATAAATTCTCAACTCCCGTGTCACTTTTTTAAAACCATCACATCTGCAAACTAAAATGTTGAAAGTCATTAACAAAGGGTTTTATTCATCAAGTAAGAGTTAATATGACATAATACGTAATAAAAGTAGATGGGATGTCTGTCAAGATTGTCTCCGTTTTCTAGGCGTTAAAGGCTGGACAGGCTAACCAATTAGAGGCATTTTTCACAACCTGGCAATGCAAAAGTTATTAAAGAAAATGTTATTAACAAGTTAAAAAGCCATTTAAGATTTACAAGCCTTTTTATAAAGGGTGCCTCATTAGAAAATGATACCATTTAATAAATCTGACTGGTAGAAGACACTGTGGTGGACAAAATGCAGTTTTCATCCCACTCACAGAAGCCAGGTGTGGACAGGATATACAGGAGCAGATACCAGACACCCTCGGCAGCAAGCCAGAAAAGGTCATCAACATTCATATATATCTGCTTTATAAAACAGCACAACTGTTTGCACAGACTAAAATTACACCAAATGTTTTCTGCAGCCTGGCTTAATGAGGGTCATTTGGTTTTTATGCAAAGCGAATCTCCCAGTCATAAACAAAACCATTAATACGTTATGTCCACAATAAAAGATAATATTTGTGGGTTTCAATGCCTACAGCTTCAGTATTCCGCAAGCAGAGAATTAATTAGGAATTCTCACAGAAGCATGTAAAATGAAGATTTATAGTAAGTGCTGGGTGATGAACAATCCCAAATTTCCTCGGAGGCATAAAGTATATTCAAAACACTTCGTTTCACAGAGTGGGGAGAAATAGTCATATGGATTCAAAGGAAGCCGCTTGTCCTCTTCTCTTCCTCTTTTTACACTACGGGGACCCAAGGCCACACACAGCTCGTTACATGGACCAGCTGTCAGCAGGCTTTGAGGAAACAATGCCCCTCATACGGACTTGTGGAACTGCCCCAGCAACTCCTCATCAACAGCCTGTCATCCGGGCGTAGAAGAAGTTTGAAGTGTGGACTCAAAGGCAAGATGAATTGGAAGTAGCGTAATTGTTCCTGCAGTGTGAAAGGGCAGGGAATTAAAAAAAAAAAGGCTGTCAGGGCTTCTTGTGAAGGTTCAAAACAGGCTTGTGAAAGACAAGTCGAGTCACGTCGGTCAAGACAGCGACAAAAAAAAAATAGAGATATTAAACGGACAAGTAATTGTTATTCATGTAGCTATATTTTTAAACGCAGCCTCCTCAGCATGGCACAGATAAGTTTTTGCTCCGTTGCTGAATGTAATTCTAAATAATAATTCTGCCCGTTGTACTATTTGTTCAGTCTAGTGAAATGTTCCCTGTCTCTTTCCTTTGCAGCAGCTGCATTTCAATGTAACAATGACTCCACCACTCAGACTTCACCCATGCAGCCTTTACACCTACTCAGAAATTATTACCTCAGTACAGTGTCAATAGCAGAGCAGACAACCAGGAGGTTTACTGTGATTGTTTGCTTCTAGACAGGAGCACTACAGCAGTTGTGCACCGTTTCGTTCATTTACTTTAATTCTGGTTTTAGTGCAGATGTATTTGATTTTTTTATTTATTTATTTTTTACCATATATGAAGCATGATCACAAAGACCAACACCTACATGTGGGCTTTCTAACATATATTCACTGACTTTTATGATTGTGTGGTTATAGTAAGCTTGCAAAGACACACTTGTATATTTAGTAGAAATCTATATAATCTCTAACTTCTATAACTTATGTGTGCTCACATACTTTTTTCTTTTTTTTTCCAAGCACAATGTTATTCATGCACAAGTTAATGCGTTTGCATAATGTCCAAATAACTGTAGTGTAATGAGGGAATAATATTCCCTATGATATCATAAATATTATCCACTATTAATCAATAGGATGGTGTGGCCCATAATACAGCTCAAAATGTGCTACACTGCAAATGTTTATGCACCTGCGCCCCCTGTAGTGACACTGTGAGGCAGTTCAGCTTTTTCATTGCCGTTACTGGTCCTTTGAGGTACATTCCATTTTTTTTCAGTTGCCATGAAAAGGCAGCGATAAAGGTCCCGGGTAGTTGTTTGAGGAATTATTGAAATTAAATTAATGGGCCGCCACAACAGGTGGATAATGAATTCAGCTCTGTGAATTGTTGCTCTCATGTTGCAAGGACTTTTACAGATTCAGTAATAACCGCTGGTTCTAAGCACGCCGTGCATGTACTGTAGCCCGGGGAGCTCCATGGTCAGCGCAACTCAAGTTGGTTAACACGGCGCACATCTTCAACACAAGGTGGATGGAACAACCCGGATTTGAGTCTGGTTCTGTAAGCTGGCAATCATAATCAATGACAAAATGACACATCTGTAAAGCTTTGGTTTTCCAGTCTTACAAACACGATCAAAAAGAAAACAAAACAGGTCCAGGTCCTCTGTAGAAGTCCCGGTCACAAACTAATCCTTGCCAATGAAAAAGTAGCTTATTAGCAATTATAATCAAGAACCATTAGGCCACTGACATAAAAAGGTAATTTCATCTACAATTACTATGATTACCAGACACTAAGCTGTGACTGAGAGAAAAACTGTGCCATAAAACTGGATATGTGGTACAGTACAATGGATGGAGGAGAGGTTTATCTGCCCACTGCAACAGGGAGGAAAACATGAAACAAAAAAAGCTAAAGAGCAAATCTGTGCTTTGTGCCTGTGTGTCATGCAGATCTATCAATCTCCTCAGGAACCCACTGGGGAGATAAATGTGTTTTTCAGTGTGTGCGCGCATGTGTGTGCGAGATTCTCACATCCTCCATCCTCCACTTAACTATTTAATTGCAAATAATTGTGTTTTACATTAGTCATGCGCCATCCCCACTTGCAGAGCAGCTTGAACTCTGCTGTGGGTTGTGACTGCCGCAGTCATAAAAATGGCTTCTATTTTTTTTTCAAACAAGGTGGGTTTTTTTTCTTTGCAAACAAATTAATGTACCTCAGAGCACTAAAAGCATTCATTCAGCTCCAAAATAATGAGGAATAATTTGCCTCAGGAACACGCATCCATCTGGCCTACAAGACGGCATAAATGGGCGTTAAAAGTTCCAGAGGACCCACAGGACTCCATAAATGCCTTTTTAACATCCGTCTGGGGGTTTGTGGGTAGATTCGATGTGCACAAAACGCAGGTCCACTCCAGATGCACAGAGGCTGGTTTGAAACGCAGGACAGCTCATTATGGTCAAATTGAGGACGAGTGTAAACAAACTCTAAGCTCTTCCATTTTCCTTAGTGGTGATTAATATTCGTGTGAGAGTTGTGTGTTCTTTCAGTGTTTTATGGGATATCTTCTTATTTAGAAGACTCAAAAAGAAATGTGAGTGGGGAAAAACAGATTTTTTGACTTGATAACAACATGTGCTAGGTTGATATTTTTACAGAGCTTATTTTGATACCCCAACACAATCTGGATACAAGCTGTGTGTGCAAGGGTCTTTGATATTCTCTCTGTTGTGATATCTGATGTGGTCTCAGAATGCTTTCTTGTCATTATAACTATCAGACTGCCACAGGAAAAAACAAGATCAACTGATGATTAAGTGCCATATTGGTAGATTAGTATTTAGGGTTTTAATTCCTAAATATTGTAACAAGTTTCTTTCATATTAGGCTCTGTTTTGCTTCAAGGTGGTTATCAACAAAAAGCATACTGTGCTTGAGTTATCCTTCACTGAGCATTACATTTCAGCGGAGGGCAGAAAGATCACTGAGCTGAGCTAGAGAGAGAGTTAGCCTCCCTCCAGAAAACTATACCCATCGGTTCCTCTCTGAAAACAGGGACTGACGTGAACTTTGGGGAGTTGACGTAGCTACAGGCAGGAGGAAATGCATCCTGGAGTGATAAAAAAAAATAGAAAATAAAAACAATTTAAAAGAGTCCCAGGTGTCTAACCGAATGACAACACGTGTCACTGCACCCCAGCCGGTCTAGTCACGAAAAAAATAAAAAAAAAAAAACAGGAAAACATTTTGCTCTCAACAGCAAATCAAGGGAAATGTACAAATTGGCAAACAGGGTGAAGATGCAGTCGGGGGCATGGATGTGGAGAAAAGAGAAAACTAGAGACAGGGACAGACAGAAATAACTGAATGTGGCTCTGAGGGAACCAAAGGGACAATGCTTACTCAGCAAAGATTACAAGTTAATCAGCATTTTGTCCTGTAGCTTTTTGACACATTTACACCGTCTTTATATTGAAGAATGTGATTTTTTTTTCTTCACATTGCCACTCGAGTAACCTCAAGAAAGGATCATTTTTTTAGCTGTTTGCCATTTTGACACCGGTTTCGTACACTGAAAGCAGGATTGTATTTCGGCTGCAATCAAGCTGGCTAAAGACCACGGCATCCTTTCAAGCTGTGTCACTTTCGGGTTTCAATTTTTTTTTTTCCTCACAAATCAGACAGACCCAGGTGCCACTAAATCAGACAAAGAAATAAATGGGGATGTATCGGAGCAGCTCTGTCTCACTCGCAGTCCTTCAATTAATCTGCACGTCAAAAAAAAAATAAAATAAAATGAGACCACAGGTTCAATACACACAAATGAATACTGGTGATATTCACTCCGTTTCATTTTCTCTCCTTCCTCACAACCAGAAGTCCTGGGTCTCTGCCACCATGATAAATGATCCCACTACTCAGGCAGCCAGTTCCACAGTGTATCAATTTAGGGGTTAAATCTTTGACAGAGCCGAGGACAACTTTCCAAAAACTCCTCCAATTTTTTGGCTGAGGAGAGATTCATTCATTTTCCTAATGGCCTAAAGTTTGCTGGAAGAGAAAGGAACTAATGAATAAAATTTCAGCAGGTGCCCTCTTTATAAATGTAGGTTACAGCTCCAGCTGAACCTAAGCAACTGGGTATAACCCCCTCAACGTTAAGAGATACATGTATAATTCATAAACTCGTCGTGATACGGTCTACGGCACTGAAATGACAACATTTAATGTTGCGGCAGAAAGCATAAAACGTGTTTTGGGGGTGAAAGAAGGTCCTTGGACTGCTGGAGCTTCATTTTGGAGAACGGAAGTGCACCTATTATACCAGCCCATGTATCTGCAAACCAAACTAACAACAATAGGATTATAGGGAGCTGAATTCCACAGTTTCCTAAACAAAAAGTCAGTGTTCCAGGCTGGCTAAGGGTCATGTTGTCTGGTGATGTGTACCCACATGTTCCACTCCTTGTGCTCCAGATGTTGTCGTTTACTGGCAAGCCTTAAAAAACAAATGACTGCCTTACACGCCTTAAACTCAGGTTTAACGGCGATTACACAGGCACGGTCAGCTGAAAGGAAATTGATTTTGTTTTTTGGTCATTACAATGCACATACTGAACAAATGATTACAAAGAACTTCAAGGAGTTACAAGATCCAGAAACTGCCCCAATGCCTATCTTCCCCTCTCTTTCTGGAAACCTTGCTATAATTAAATTATTGTTTTAACTATTCATTGTTTAGACATTTTTACACATTGGTGTCACATAACCTAATTTTGGAAATTAGAATTCCCCAATTAGCCTGCTTAAGAATTAGCTACAAATATTTATTACCTCAATAATCAATCAGCATTGTGCTATTGTGTTTAATGTATTTTTGATCTTCCATCAGTTCCGTTGAAACCATTACTGGATTTGCTAAGCTTCCATGTATCCGCCAACTTATTTCTTGTTGAGGTTGGCAGATGTGATTTTAAAAGGAGGAGGATGTGGATGTTCCCTTTGATGAGCTGCGGATCAGTCACCTGGGAATGGAAAGAGCCCAAAAGCTCATCACAGAAACGGATTGGTTTTTAATATGTTTTCATTAGCTGTTGTAATGCGAGCGCTATTTATTTCAGGAAATAACATGACTATCTGTAACCGACAGATGATTTGTCCGGGGCTGCGTGTGGTCGACATGACACACGTGCAACGAGCGAGGCAAGTTCGGACCACGAGGATTAATGTCTTAATTATGGAACTGCCATGCATGTAATATTCTAAATGTATTCTCTGGCAGAATGAGTTCATGCTTTGGGGGAGCTGGTTCCGCCGGAGCTGTGTTAGTTAACCACCTGTTGATGGAGACTTTTATTGCCCTGCATGTGTTCAGTGCCTGAGGGGAAAAAAAAAAAAAAAAGAATACTTTGTCAAACCGTGCCTATTAGAGTTTATTCAGGGATTTTGTATTTCATCTCTTTTACATTTGTTTAGAAACGATTTGGTCTTACATGACCTTCTCTTGATCCACCTTGGCCTACACATGATTGTCATGGCAACAGGATTGTTTAAGTGTTCAACACCAGAAAAGTAAAGTAAAGTTCAAAACCTACTGCAGTTTTAAGCACATTACTGGCTGTTGTGGCTCACCACGGGTTACGGGCCAACTTGTCGCCCTTTTGACCAGGGGGCTTGAATCCTGTATTTACTTTATTTTAGGGTTATGACACGAAGAACTAAATATGTGTTCTTTTTTGCCTTCTGTCACTTTTAGCATCAGTTTTGGCTCCTACTTTTGTATGGAAATGACAAATCTGTGACTATCAACATCTGGAGCTTGTTCCAAGAGGCTAAAACACAAACAAAAATCATGACCACCAGTTAAACAGGAAAACCAACTCAGATGAAACTGAGGGAGGGACAGATGATTTTGCCAGTAATGCGTAGTATTGCTTATATCAGTCCACCCCCTGGAGCAAAACAAACCAATCAGCTTCTCCCTTCGACCAAAAACTGAGGAGCAGAGAAGATGAAAAGCTTCTCGGAATGAACAACACATCGAACCATGAGGCTAAGACAGCGGAGGAAAATGTCGGGTTCCTGCCCTGTCAGCCAAGAACAGAGATCTGAGACTGCAGTAGGCACGTGCTCACCAAAACCGGACAGTTGAGGATTGGAAAAAAAAAAAAAAAAAAAAGCGTAGCTTGGTCGAATAAATCTGGATTTCTGCTGAGGCGCGCAGATGGCGGGGTCAGATTCTGGCACCAACAGCATGAATCCATGGACCCAACCTGCCTTGTGTCAACAGTCCAGGATGGTGGGGGTGGTGTAATTGCATGGGGAAGTCTCACTTGGCACATTTTGGGCCCCTTAATACCCATCGGTCATCGTTTGAATGCCAGAGCCTGTCGGACTGTTGCTGCTGACCGTTTGCCTCCCTTTATGGCCACAATTTAGCCATATTCTAATGGCTACATTGGCCAGGGTAGTGCACCATTTCTATAAAGCAAGTGTCACCTCAAACCGGTTTCAGTTTCCCAGTCACTAGGTTTGAATCCAGTAGAAAAAATATTGCATTTTGGTAGAGCAGGGAGATTTGCAGCTTGAACGTGCTGCTGATAAATCAGCAGAAATGATGCGATACAGTCACGTCGACATGGACCAGAATCTTGAAATGGCAGCTTCAAACATCTCTAGGAATCCATGGCCAGAAGAGCCGAGGCTGTTTTGAGAACAAATAAAGACTCTACCCAGAATTAGCATGGTGTTGCTAATAAAGTGCTTGCTGACGGGTATTATAATCAGAGCCAGGCGCCCACAAGAGACAGACGCCATTTTGGCTGATAACACATGCATGATTCAATAATGCTAATATGGAGCTAATATCTAAAACAATAATCTAGGTGGCATTATCATTTTTCATTGTAAGCATTACATTTGAGAAGATTTTCAGATTGTGTTCATTTCTGGGGAGCTTTTGGAGACATTGTGGGGCTGTTGGGGCTGTGAGGCGACTTGGCATCTTGCTGGTGATGCTCAGCACTACGCTCAGACGTCATAACTCAGAGACACTCCTGCCCATCAAATTAAATTTGCTACAAACATTAAAGACATCTTGAAGGAAAGACAGTGGGAATTTTGGTCATATAGCTCATGTTATGATTTCTTATTTTATTTGAAATATGTAATTACAGGGCAACAAAACAGAATCAGTCTTTCTTTTTCAGTTTTTCCTTTTCTGTGTTTTGTAGGTCTAAGGGGGAAAAAAGGTGCAAAACTGAAATGCCAGAGTATTATCTGCATGAGCTCTGAAGACTTTTAGAACTATTAAGCATTAAAAATGTGAAGAAATTATCATAAAAATAGAGGAAACACACAAATGAAATGATCCTTAAGTTAACAGAAAGTGACACCTGGAGCCCATTTTACAATTTCTGTCACTCACTCACACACACACACACACACACACACACACACACACAGTTTTTGTATGTAAATTTGAGTTGAACGTTTTGGTCTTGAATGGTCCTGAATATTAATATGTGACTGAGAGCTAAAGTCCAGATAAGAAAAACCTCTGCATGTGCAGCTATAGACTCCAGCACATAAAAGTGAATAGATGCTTAAAAGTGATCTAAGACGTTTTATGTGAGCGTACATTAGATGCAAAATACTTTATTGGGTACTTTTTTATGAGGACCAGTTTATAAAAAGACCTTTTTTTTTTTTTATTATCATAGATAATACTAGCATTGTTGTATACTGTATGTCAACTTATGAAAACTGGAACTAACTAAAAACTGGAACAGAGAAATGCCAAGATGTGCTTGAAGTTTATTTCCTTAACTTTAAAACATCTTGCTCTTGTATATTCTGGTCACATCTTTAGTAATCCTCACAAAACTGTTTTCTTATGCTGTGCATCCACACAAAGAATAAATATTGACCAATATCTGATTATTTTTTAAACTCTTAAATGTCAGTATCAGCCTCACAAATCCAGTATCGATTGGGCTTTATGCACAAGTTGCTGTTAATGGCTTGTTTAATGCCTAAATTCTGGGTATTAAGGCAACAGCAAAAGTACTGACACTTTTCAACTCAGCCTCACTCGTTGCAAATGTGTGCTTATGCCATTTGGCTTCAGATACCCTCTGTAATCCAATGTAACCTCTTTGTCCTCTCAGCAATCTCTTTAAAGCGTGTTTTATTTATTGTCATTTCACTTGGATGTTTGACCTTCACTGTGCAGAATGATGTATGCGCAGAGTTTGGCATTTGAAAGCTGTTCTCTCATTCATCTGCAGAACAGGGGAAAAGCTTCTCTGTGCTCACCTTACACTTTAGAATTTGAGACTTATATGTTCAATCGTGGCCCAGTGTGCAGCTTGCAGGGGAAAAAAATGATGGTGTGGAAACTTACACTGAGAATGTAACAGAATTTTCATTGAATTCCGAAACATCTCGTGTCTGGCGGCTTAATGATTGAAACAAAAAGTAGTTGCAAATTTATAGACTCGAGATTAATCAGTGAGAAGGAAAGAGTAGGTCCTAATAAGAAACCAATATCTGACACAAATTAATATTAAAAACAGCATTTTTATGTCTTAAAATATGTCTGGAGGGGATGTTATCATTAGCTTCACACATAGGCTGCTTTCTGGCTGCCCCCTGTTCCTCAATGCTAAATCAAGGAAAGCAAAAAGATACAACTGTCAAATAAGTATAGACCAGCGACCTTTTGACTTGATGAATCGAATATTTATAAGTATGTTTAATTGTCATATCGTAAGTGGTGCATATTGATGTACTTCAGGCTACGGCAGCTTCATTATCAGACACGTTATTACATCCGCCAGGGAGGCTGTGTCTTCCACCTATGTCTGTTTATTCGTCATCGGGATGACGCAAAAAGTGCTGAACTGATTTTGCACCAAACGTGGTGGAGAGATTGGATCTGGGTCAGGGAAGAACCTGATAAATGTTTGGGCAGATCTGGATCATTTTCTATGAATTTTGAATTTGCCTTCTCTGACGTCTGATGTATGATATTTGCCATTGGCCTCGGCAGAGGTCTGCCCTCTCTTGGTGCCATTCTAGTTGTGTATTGTCTCAGCATTGGAAGCTCTAATCTAAAAATGCAAACCTGCGATTTCTACGGCTTTATGCATCCTAGCTCCACTAGCCTACCCCCCCCCCCCCCAACACACACACACACTTCGGAGCAAGTGGTAATGAAACCAATTCCTAATTTATTCAGTCAATTAGATCCACGTATTACTGTTCGATTCAGGTCCGACTCAAAGCCTGAGACTGAGACGCCGGGATAATGAACACGGCCTACAGTGCTCGCCAGCCTCCTCCAATCTAATCAAGCCCAGGTGATGTTCTCTCGCTCCTCTCTACGCCACTACATGGCTTAGGACAGCAGGGATGGGGATGATTGCATCGCCCTCGCCGTCTACATCACATCCATCTCAGTGATAGATAGGTCTCAGCCTTCTCGGCGATCAGCCGCTTGGGGGACGTACTTTGAATGAACGTGCCCCAAAAAAAGGAGTCTCCGGGGGCCAGAGGAGTATAATGGGAGGAATCAATAATCTATTACTTTCACCTGCCCTGGTGTGTGGGTGTGAGTGAAAATAAGCACATGTGGGTAAGTCCTCTATAATGTAACTTGAAATCAGATTGAAATTTGAATGATTTAAAAGATACTTTTCAAGGATATTGCATGAAGAGCGAGCTCCAGACATATTCCCTGACGGCAAAAGTAAGCTGAAAGATGATTTTGAGTCAAAAAAAAAAGAAAGAAATCTGGTATCTCTCATTAAAGAACATTTTTTGAAGGAAAACCTAATAACCTGTATTGATCATTACCCACAAGATATTGTCCGTTCAAGGAGATTAATTGATAAAAGGTGAGCGTTATTTATTCTCAACTCAGATGTAAAATACAACCTGATCCAGAACATATTTTTTACTTAAAAAGATAAAAGGTGGTTAGAATAGCCCGAAATGAAATTTTAAAATCACTAGACCTTTGAGGTATCTGAATGAGGGCTGACATGTGCCAGGTGCAGACATCTATAGCTTCAACTGACTTTGTCTCCTGAACTAAACGAGCCGGTTGGGAGTGAGGTGAATTTGTCCTTTGTTGCAGGTTCCCTCTGACCGATGTACTGACACATCCTCATCCCTACTAATCCCATTTTCACTTCTTTTTTTTCCCCCGTTGGATGCAAAACTCAAAACAATCACAGAACAAACACTCAGGAAAATCCCTGCAATATTAACGTTTGATACCAAATGAGATAATGAGGGGGGGAAGGAAAACGATCAAAAAGTTTAAAGTCACAAAAACCACAGACAGGGAAATGGATGGGATGTAGTGATTTTCGATTTTGTCTATTGTTGCACACCTAAGACGCTCTCCCGCCTCTGTCTGACACGAGATCACCTCACGTCTCACATTCCGCCGTCGCCTGCCAACTCAGACACACAGGGAGACGCCGAGAAACGCCGTGCGTAAACAGCTGTTGCGCTTACCGATCCGGAGGACCTGCGCCGAGCCCAGGCAGAGGTGCGCCGTGAGGAGGAGGTGGAAGAAAAGTCCCCGTCTGTCCCCCATAGTGCTCCGGGCGAACTCACCGCGAACGCTGACACCATGACACACGGAAACGACCCCGGTCCGAGCGCGGAAACACCTGACGTGCCATGCCGGGCGCGCAACGCAACGTCTTCCAAGTTTTATTCCCGGTCCGATCCTTCTCCGCTCCGCATCACTCCGCCGCACCAACCGGGGAAAAAAAAACAAACAAACAAACAAACAAACAAAAAAAAAAAAAAATGATGAGGACCTAGAATAAAATGGATCCAACTGTCAGGTGTGAAATCAAATCCAAGTCACATCTTCTAGGGGAAAAAAATAGGTGTAAAAATAAAAGTCAGGCGGCGCAGGCACGTCCACTTTTACTACTAGTTCATGCGCCTCCGGGTTGGCAGGAGCCAGAGGGAGAGTGAGTGAGAGGGTCACCGTCAAGCGCACCGAAATTCAGCGGAGTTCCGCCAGGGCTTTTCAAAATAAAAACCGTCCGTGGCCCGCGCATGGGCGTCGCGGAGGGACGGGCGCTTCACGGGCGTTGAATCGGGCGTGTTCGCTCGCGTTTCTGCTCCTTCCGGTGCGAGGAGACGTCTCTGGCCTTCGAGGAATCATGTGGTATAAAAGTCATCATATATAGAGAGAAAAAAAAATATTCTGACGTATTTCTTTTTTCTCCACCTAGACCAAAGATTCCCATCGTTTGAGGCAGGGATGTCTTTTTTCCTCTTGGAAATATACATATCAGAGATAAATAAAATATTTCTCTTTATTTTAATACTTTCTCCAAATAATTGGTAACTGTTTTGTTTTTTTTTTACCATCCTTGACAGATCAGCTTTTACGCTGAAAGTACCCGGGCTCTTATTCTGGTCGTGTCTGTCTAGGTTGGCTCCAGTTTTTGTGTGGATTAAGGAGCAGATGGATTGGCAGCGGTTCTTTCCACCGTTTCCTGATGAGAGGAGAATAATCTTCAGGTTACAGGGCAGATGCCAGATTATCTCTCACTGCAGGAAAAAAAAACAAGGTCTTTATCTCACTGGCCCACTGGATGCCCCCCCCCACCCCCACCCCCACCCCCCCATCCAGTCTCAGGACAGACAGATCTCTGAATAGAGTGACCTGATGGGCTCTAACATCCCTGACACATTCATAGAGACCTGAGTAAACACTACACTTTTTTATTATTATTATTCTAACAATGTTTTGTCATTGGAATGGCATGAAATACTAATTGATGCAGCCTCTAATTACCACTGGATTTGAAAAAGGAAAACAACAACTTGATTTAGTTTGTTATTCCCTGGATTCTTTTTTGATACTGTGACATTTGAAAAAGGCAAAGACCCCAGGTGCCGACCCCGGTCTGAAAGTCCTGCTCTTCTAAAGCAAAAATCCACAACAGGGGCCAGAACTGACATTTTGTTTGTCACAATGTTTGTGAACTGTCTCTCTCTCTCTCATGGCTGGGAACCAAATTATCTGAGAAAACCTGACCAACTCAACCTGAACCTCTGACAAACGGCCTAAAGAAAACAAAAACTTAATTAACCCAGAGGAAGAAAAAAAAATAATAAAGGACCATCCAGCCTCTCGAGGAGTCCTTGAGCAACAATCCTACCACCCCACTGGCCTGATATGAATACCGAGCAGAGAGCTACTGTTGGATAGCACACATGTAAATGTCTGCTAATGCTGCAGATCACTGGTCTGCTTATTGAACTAGAGAATGCGTTTCAAAACAATTTTTTTTTTTTTTTTTGACGATGACAACTTTCCTCATTTTGCCTCTCACGATGGATCCGAAACGAAATAATCAAGATGTGTTTTGGGTGCAGACTTTCAGCTTTAATTCAAGGGGTTTTACAAAGATATCGCAATATCATTTAGGAATTACAGCCATTTTATATACAATCCCTCTTTGTCAGGGGCCCGTTTATATTATTGTCTAATTTAGTTAGAAATATCTATTTGGTGTCTTTTACCCCTATACCATGCCCTGTTTTCCCCAATTGAACCTCCCCTAAGAGGAGGGGGGCTTAATTAGGGAAAATAGGGCATGGTATAGGGGAAGTTTTAACTCTGAATATTTGTTCAGTAATGCATCAAGAGAGCTCTGGATCTTTTATTCAATCTTTTTTTAAACTTTAAACCCAAGACAATAGATTTTCAGACCAAAATTGAATCTGCGAAATGGTATGGAATCCGTCATTATTTTTATTCCACCGAATGTGAGGTTGTGATGATGATTAAAACACTGGGTCTCCCCCTTGAGAGAAAGTGGTTGGTTATTAAGCTTTGTATCGACGTTGCAGAAAGAGTCTCGCCAGTAAAAAAAAAAAAAAAAAAAAAAGGATCACTCACACAAACTAAATTTAGAAAATTTATTTTAACATAAAAATGATAATACTGCACAGTTTTTTTTTTAATATGTACGAACACAGTTGTACAAAGGGGGGATTCAAAAGGGTTCTCACAGGATTTGCCTCCAAGGACAGGTGATTGTACCTCACAGTCTGAACGTCCCTCACTGGGCATCATCACCCAGTAAGTTACAAAATCTAAGAAAACCAGCATCATAATAAAAACACAGCAATAAGAGAACGTCCAGGTGTATTATTTCCCTCCATTCTCCTCACACTTATCACCCCACCCCCCCTCCCACAGAAGGTTATTAAGTGCATGCTCAATATGTCCATTAAGGTGCAATAATGACTGTGTTGATCCCAGCAAGTGTGTTATTGTGATGACAGTGAAACAGCACAGCCTGGTGGATGGGAGAAGTTAAGCAGGAGGTTTTTGAAATTGAACTAGAGCAGGGAGGGGAGTCTGTCTCAGCCAGTTTGCTTTTCTGGCCATGACGCTGCTCGACAGGGCAAAGGTCAAAAAAGGAGCTGGAGGGAGCAGAGGACGATGTCCGAATCGGTCAGACGACGACTGCATGATTGGAGCTACAGCACGGTTACTAGCATGGCTCTGATGGATACTGGTTGAAAAAAAAAAAAAAAATTCAAGTAAAACAGGATTATTGTAGGAAATCTGATGCTATTTCTCAAGGACATGAAGGAGCATGGGGAGAGTGTGGGGAGGAAAAGAAAAAAAAAGTTTCAAGGTTATTGATGGCCATAATCGAATACAATGGTTATCAAAATACCAATGGCATTTTATTCAAGCAACAAAAGTAAAAGACTGGACATTCATGTGAAGGACACGAGTGCCGGCTCTCTCTCAAGCCCGTCTCTGACACCAAACACACAACAGGTGGTTTGCAACACTGGGCTTAATGTGGTGTAAACATTAAAAATTACAGTAAAAATTATGCAATAATTCAATAAAGTATCGGTAGACTGTTGGTCAAACTAACTTTCAAAACATTTTTATACAAGAGGTTAATGGCACTATTGTACTCCTGACTATACAGTACACCAATGTGCAGCTGATATTAAGTTAAAACAATTTTTTTCCTTTTTTCTTTTTTTAGAAAAAGCACAATAAAGCTAATTGGATCTCACCATCTTATTTTAAAACAGCAGTCATTAAGCCAAAAGCCCCTGAAGAGAAGTTCGGTAACACACAGCCCTTGAGTGTTAAAGTACAAACGTGGTTTCTGAGTCAGAAAAATATAACACCCACATTCCTGTGTTGAAAAATAGACTTTTTTTTTTTGGCCAGAAAGTCACGGTTCAGTGATGGCGTCTCTTCGGGACAATGTGTGCATTGTACAGTAGCTGCCTAGAGTCTCTGTGTGTCTGTGCTTCTGTGCACTATAAGCACGTACAGTGTACAAACACACACTCACTCACACACACACACACACACACACTCTCACACACACACACACACACACACACACTTGCTTGCTTGTTTATTTGCGTGTACATGCAGTGCTGTCTTGTTCGCGTACGACTCCACAGGTGTGTGTAATACCTGGCTGTATTTCCGAGACAGTGAGGACTCTATTGTTTCTAGTTCACTTTGAAGCACTTGCTAGGTCTCAAGATACCTCAAGTGAAGCGGAGTACCTTTTTTTTTCTTCTTCTTCCCCCCCTTACTCACTTGGCGTTTCAGTACTTTAGGATTGTCTGAATAGGGGAGACACAGGTGAGGTGGGAAGAAGAGGGTTGTGTAGTCACACAGGGAGAAGGGTCAAGGTTTAATACCTTCTATACATGTGTTCTCCTTCAGCTTCTGCATATTTAAAGCTTCTATCAATTCTATCCCCCATTTTCTCGCGCTTCTACTTTACGTTTAAAGCGGAAGAGGCCACCATTTCTCTCCTTTCTTAATCTCGTCCGTTATCATTTCAGAAGACGTCACTGTTGCACCCCTTGGCAAAGTCTTCCCGTCGCACCCAGACGACATTGTGGTCATTGCTTGTGGCCCCCTCCACAGCACACTGTTTCAAGGGGGCAAGCTTTAGAGACGGGGTCACGGACCGGGAAAGAGAGACGCTGCAGGAGGTGAAGGAGTCCACCGAGCCTGAACCATCACCGTGCTTGATTCGATCAACTTTGTCCTCCCGCGTCACGCTCTGCATGACCTCGCTTCTTGTCTCTACCTGTCCGTTGGGGTTGTGGCCCCCCGTCTCTCCGCCCTCCAGGTCAATCCCTTCCACCTTCCCCTCGAGGTCGGTCGGTTCCGCCGACGCGGCCCGCACGGACTTGCAGTACTCGTCGTCGTCGCTTAAAATGTCCGTCTCCTTCACCTGCCCCACGCCAACGCCCTCTCCCTGGTCCTCGTATCGACCCAGGTCGAACTGCTCCTCCACCCAGCGGTCAGTGTCCTCTCCCTGAGGTTTGTGGGCTCGAGGGGGGGCGTGCTGATACAGCAGCGAGCCGGAGGAAGGGATAGGAGGGTGGTGGGGGGGGTCCGGATCGTTGCTGTTGTTGTTGGTGCCGTGGAAAACCAGGTCGGTATCGATGGTGAAGCGGTTCCTCACCAGCTTCCTGCGGGCTAGAGTTCGAGACGGAGCTGAAGCTGAACAAACAGAAAAAGACAAGGGACGCTTTATTAAATATTGGTAATGTCACGGACAAATATTTTATACACGAAATAGGTCCTTAGAGCTTGTAAGTTAGATTGTAGCTTATCTCAACAGCATACTTTGGTTCCTTTAAACCAGATGAGACGCTAAAGCTTTGTCACCTGCTCTGTTCATGCCGGGCCGTGCCCCTTTCAGGGCACACAAGCGTTTGCCCCCGAACGGGACATACTGCTGGTTGGGCGGCAGTGTCTCAGTCTTAAGGCGCTGCCGGCGCTGCTTTTCCCTAAGGATGGACTGGACTGCTTTCAGGAAGTCCTTCTTACTATCCGGAGAACTGCGAATCAGAGAAAACCACAAGTGCTTAAGAATGGCATATTAGAGAGGGGTCTTTTGTTGTCTTGAATACGTATGTAGGAAAAAAAAACAAAATACAAAACCCATACTTGCAGCACAACTGGAAGGTTCTTTCCGGTCTTCCCTCGGATTCGGACCTCGTGTGAATGATCTCGCATACTGCTGCACCCTCAGAGTCTGAGAGAGGGAGAGAAGAGCAGAGAAGACAGAGGCTCGATCTACATTTGCGAAAGCACTCAATTAATTTCCGTCAACGTCTTTCCCCTTCAACAGGAGGCCGTTAGGCAGATAAACATACTGGAGCTGAAATGCCAGAGGGTGATTTAAGAGAGCGGATGCGAGGAGGACCGCATGCAGACCCACTAAAAAGCATTTATCTGTTTTGCTCAAAAGAGTTATCATTCATTTTCCGTTGGAGAGAAAAACACCAGCCCCCAACAGACTTCATGGGCCTTTGAAGCTACTGTCAGAATTCACTGGGTCATTAGAGACGACATCCGTGGTTCAGGTGAGTCTGACATGAAAATGATCTTTGTCATGACCTCAACGAAAAAGAAAATGGAGATGCATTTATTTGTAAAAGAACAGCATGGTTTGTGTTATGTGCACTTAAGCCGTAACCATGCTCTTCTTTTCCTCTGTTCAAGTGCTGAGCCACTTGGGAGGCTATATTAAGTTTAAACTAAGAAGCTTGAATCTGCACTGAAAGTCTCTTATTAGTCAAACACATTTTCTCAAAGAACGATGTGGAATATACTTATTTATGCGTTGAGCACAATCTGCAGTACATGCAAAAATCCAAAATCCCTTAATGAGTTTTCTCCACTAAAGAGATTTTCATTATGGAGATATCCAACTGACAATATCAATTTTGAGGCATCAGGTCCCCACATGGGGCTTCAAAAACTTTTTTCTAAACATTTAAATTCTTTTGCAAAACACATTTCAGACTAATTATAAGATAAATAACATTAAAAACATGAGCCAACCAAGTTTATCCAAGACTTTGAGAGTTTGGCGATGGCCAGATGTTGACTGCTCCCTGAGCCGGCATTGTCCCAGCAGCAGCTCTAGAGGCAAGATTAAAGAGTACTCTGCTTTGCGTAAGTGTATTTATATAGACCTACTTGAAAGGGCGCGGACTTGCAGAGAGTCCGTTGCGATCATGTGACGGAAACGGAAAGGATCCTTGTCGTCGCTCACAGACACACGGTGAGATCCGCCCTGGAAAAGAGAGACAGGGTGGATATCAAAAACGGACACGACCGCTGCAATACATCGACGTGACAGCAGAGAGCACAAGAGCACAGTGGCGTGAGGTCCGATTTAACGGACACCAACGCTCTACCGTGCTGCACCAGGGGGACCGTAAAGTGTGCATTTAAAGGCTCTTTGGTCTATTCAGTTGCTGCCCTTGCAGTCAATAACTCAGTCTATTGTCCCATGGTGGAGAACATTAACCCTTATATCTTTTTCAGTCTCAATGTCCTTTAAAAAAAAAAAAAAATAAAAAAATTTGTAAAGGCCATTTAAAAAAAAAAAAAAAAAAGTCCCTATCTGCAATGTGCACTGTCAGTGTAGTGTGTCTCAGACTGGAATTAAAATCAATAGAAAATGAAAAGAAAATGCACTTACAATTTTTTTCCTGTGCTTGGAGCAGTCCTTGTAGACAAATACAACTGCTGTTTTGAACACTAAATGAGGGCAAGGGAGGGAGGAGGAGGGAAATGAAAGAAACCATTAGGGGCGTCTGCATTCATTCATCGCATATATCAAAAAAAGAAGCCATTTCATTACCCAAAGTACAACAGTGACGGCTTAATGCAGCACGTCAGTGGACGCTTTTAGCTACAGCTTTCGAGGAAAAACTAGCCTCAAACTGCTGGCATACTACATATGAGCAGCGCAAAAGATAAAAAAAAAATGGACCAAAGTCACAACACCGCATGCACCGAGCAGCAATGTGCCATCGCCATCACCTTGCCAGGGAAGGCCCCTCTAGCATCTTGATGTAATATTTATCGCCAAAAGTGTCTGAGGTGAGTAAAATGTTAAAGACGGGGTGGGGGGGCACTTCTGGGGATGTGTGAGAATTTCAAGTGATCCCATCGATGCGAGGATGGCACGTGAAAAGTAAAAAAATAATGCAAATATCCTCATGTAATATGCCTGACTGGGTTTTCCTTTTACCGAGGCTATTTCTTCACCATCCAAAATAGCAACCGGCGTCACACTTTGCATGCCAGCGTTATGCGAGATGGTGTTACACGGCGCGTGCCAGTCAGTGTTAAGGTACGGTTATATAGTGCAGTGTTTATCTAGCCAAGGGAACCGCTGAGAAAAGTGTTACTGCATATCCGCTGTAAAGCCTATGGAAAATATGCGTTTAATCATCTACAGGCAAACATCCCTGCACTGTTTTAGCATTCGATAAATGGGCATGAGTGCTCTACAGGACCATCTGTCCATCAGAAATCCTGCACATGTGACAGGATTTTCTGAATTATGTAACAAAAAAAGCATTTCACGAGTCTGACCTGAAAATAAGACGGACGAACTTTTAACCCATTGTGATTCAAAAAACGTACACTCAGTGGACACTATCAGCTAAGACTGCAACCAAACACAACAACAAACCAATAAATTCTACCTTTATGAAGCTTAACTGTCATATTAGGTATATCAGTATGATATATTATACTCTAAGGCTGTTTGCAGAGGATGTTGCTGGGTGAATCTACAAAACAGTTTTACATTGGTACAATCCATCTCATCTCAATCTAACAAATGTATGTGTAAAGAAAACCATTAATAGACCACAGCCAAATTCACAGTATCCTCCAAAAAAAAAAAAAACAGCTAATCCTCACCAAAAGCAGCCAAATCAGGGTCCTTTTTGCTCTTGAACAAAGAGGCTGGAGGGTTGATCCACACCACTGTAGAATGCAGCAAAAGGTCCCCCATCGAGAGGTCGGCCACCTGACACACAGTGAATAATAGAACAGATTGTAAAATATAAAATTTTAGTCGACGGATAGCTTACTGGATTCACTAGGGACAACGTAAAAAAAGTGTCACATACCTCTTTTTTGTCCGTAGTCTGTTCATTGATGAGCTGGTCGAAAACCGCTCCGTACTCCTCGTGAAGCTTTTGCATCTCGTTGATGTGACTGGCGACCTTGTTCATGGCCTTCATTGCAACTGGATGGGACAAACATCCATCATCTACAAATCACAACTGCCAAACTTTCTTGTATCTTTATTAAAGTTCCGTAAGTCTGAAGCATAGACAAATGATGTACTGTTCGACTGCAGTTTAGTGTTAACTCTAAAGATGTGTGTGAACAGGAAGATGATGCTGGCTTACCATCCAGGTGGTAGTGTTCCTCGCTGTCCGGGTCAGTGAGAGAGTAGAGCTCCTTCAGCAGCAGCGGGTACTTGAGGACCCTCTGGATGGGTTTGATTAGATAAGACTCCAGAGTGGATGAGTGTTGCTGTCTGGGGTTCCTCTCCGCCAGGAAAGCCTTGAAATCTGGGTCGGTCTTTGCTGGAGGAGCAGAAATATGAGTGTCTGCTCATTTTGCACGGGAGGCATGGAAACACTGAAAGAGCTACAGATAACTGCATCAAAAAGATAAGCCACAGTACCTGCAGAGAACTTCCATGTTAAGATTAAAAAACAAAAACATCATCAAATAAACAGGAAGCCGCTAAAGTGTCCCTCAGGGTAGCGAACGTAGTAGCAAATGCAAAACTCAACTGGTCATT
Organism: Istiophorus platypterus; assembly: GCA_016859345.1. NCBI lineage: Eukaryota > Metazoa > Chordata > Actinopteri > Istiophoriformes > Istiophoridae > Istiophorus > Istiophorus platypterus. The sequence goes on along the minus strand of CM029129.1, from coordinate 19,444,649 downwards.
CGAAAGTGTCTAGACAGCAAGATCGCACATGCTGTCAATCTCCGCTTTATGCCCCACAGTGTGCGCTGATTCTGGCTGCAGCTTGCCCTGCAAGGCATGCGACTAAAACAGCATGCTTCCTCTACCACGCTTGCCCCTTAGCAATCACATGCAGCTGATGGTAGAGAGCAACAAACTACTGTATAACTATCAGACGAACAAGTGGTGGCTGTATGCTTGATGCCAGTCGAGAATGTTTTCGCTTTTTTTACCTTTAGCCAGGACCTTTGGGACTTTGGTGTGGCTGGCGCAGAAGGCGCTGTAGATCTTGAAGCGGTCGGCGTAATACAGAAAGGAGCCACCCAAGGAGAAGAGCACTTTCTGTGGAAACAGATGAGCATGTCATGCGATCGCAACCCAAGTGTTTATGCTTTTAATCGAGGGAGTTCGATTTCTGAGAGACCGTTAGGCAAATAGGCAAATGTCTGTCATGTTTCATCCATTCAGCAGTGAGGGAAATGCAAATGCAGTGAAATTCATCATTTTTACTGCTGAACCTGGCCAAAAGAAGTTAGAGCAAACACACTTCTGCACAGACTGCACCACCACCATAAACCATAAATCAGGATCCATCCAAGTAAATGCAAATTCTAATCAGCAGCACCAAGAGGAAGTGAGTAATGATGCATGGAGTACAAGAGATCGACCGTCCCTTACCTTAAACTGCTCCACTCTTTCCAGTCTCTCCAGGTTCGGCACCAGTCTGATTCCATCTTCCAGCGTCCGAAGAAACTCCACCTGGAACTCCACCATCTCCCCGAGGTTACCGAACAAAACGTCCAGCTGCAGGAAAAAACCCACGAGCATCATTTTGACACTGCTACTACCTGAAGAGCATTCTCAGTGCTTCAGTGCACATATGATGCATCTACAACAATTTTCACAGTTTTTGGTTGTTTTTTTTTTTTTAATTCTTGAATTCCAGAAGAGGTAGAAAATACCTCATCTTGCGTAAGGAAGCTCTCCTTCTTCAAAGGTGTCAAGTAGCACTCTATTAGGCAGCTCAGGTCCTGGAAAAGACAAAAGAATATAAACAAGATCGGCCTGTGATGAGATGTTAGAGGAGGAATGAGGCAGGGCATGTATGGGCGTCTTTTGTGTTTAAGGTGGGGTCATTATGGAGAAATAACAGAAAGAAATCGGCCCGTACGGGTACGAACGTATCCCACCATGACACAAAGGGCATGCCGACACTCTGCATGGCTATTACAGAATTATGACACACCCAACGACAAACGGATACACATATGCGTTGCTGACTCAGCAGGTATTATTTTATAGTGGGAGCATACAAATCAGACCCGCCCAAGTGCTCACACTCACTTTGACGTAAGTCTTCTCTGTCTCCACCAGTTCATTGATGACCTTGCGGAGTTTGTCTGCGTGGGAAAGCTGCCTCTGGGTGGCGGCCACCGCCATGGGCGGGAAAGCTGAGACAGGGCTCGGTGTGAGGGATGAAGACGACGACGATGAAGAGCATGACGTAGGGCAGTCCAGGGGATTCATGTCATGGAGGCTGCGGCAGAAAGCAGTGACCTGCTCTGTGCTCTGAACAGAAAAGAGGAAATGAATCAGGATGTGTCATGTCCTACACATTTAGAGGATTTGTTAAGAGGTAACTTCGAGTCTTCGAGTATCAGCAAGCTACTGCAAGAATAAAATGCAACAGAAGCTCTGTCACAAAAAAACAAAAAACAAAAAAAAAACAACTTAAATGTGATTTTGTAGGTAAGTAAAATACAAAACAAGGATATCACACACCCATTCATAATGCTCATATGCCGGTACAAACAAAAGACTGGAAAATATGCACCAACAATATATATGCACATGCTCACAAAACCTGCCACAACACCACCCAACATTGCTGGTATCAGAAATACCAAGCATGAGCAGACCTGCCAAGCCCCACCAGTAGTAGGTCTACTGTTTAAAAAAAACAAAAAACAAAAAAAAAAAAAAAAAACAACACACACAAACATGAAAAAAAAAAAACCCACAACACAAACAGGGGCTCTTCCCCTGTTTTCTCTCTGGCTGAACAGACATATTAGTTCCCGCTACTCAAAACTGAACTGATCCACATACACATTCAGTAATGATGAGGATCATGACAAACTTTTCAAAGTGAGGCTCAACAATTTCTTGTAAAAAGCTCAAATGCATCATCTTGCATACTGATGTGCAACAGTTGTTTAAGAAATACACATCGGAATCCAACAACGGAACATAAATAGTTTGGATCGAGATGTTCTGTCCACATCTAGGTTTGTCTTTCACGGTCCCAAGGCTGAAAAGGTGAACACAACAGTATCTTGTTTCTATCTCCGGTGCCCACAAAGAAAGTGACATAGGAGCGTCATCAAAAAGGGAGAGGCTGGATGTGTTAGGGCAAATCTGAGATGTGTCGTCAGCAGTACAGGAATACCATTATTCCTACATCACCCAAAACTATTGTTAATCTTTTCAATGTCTGGATATATAACCCAATAATTTACTTTGTGATACAATAATGCAACCATCTCTGGATTCATATCAAACGTTGGCGAATCTGTGGTTAGATGGGATTGTTTGCCAGAAAGTGTCCAGAAAGGTCGCTGCCATGGAATCTTTTGAGAGATGCGAGGAGTGACAGAAAGTGAAGCTGTACGTCTCTAACTTTCCCTGCTCAGCCGGGATCATAAAGGCAAAGATTTAGAAAAAAAAAAAAAAAAGGAGTAAACTTGATATGTGGTGGAACGAATGAGCTCAGATCGCACAGCACACAAATTGCGATTGTGTATATACACACGCCTTGTCTCATTTAATGTGACTCCTGCCAAGACCAACTCTACATGCCTAAACCTTGCCTTTAGAAAGCTCACAATAATCTGAGCTATAAACTTAACTGTCTCATAAAATGATACTTGGGAGAAATGAAGAGCAACATGATTTAATATTGCAGGGCAATTACACGTTGTTTCCTTTCTGCAGCATAAACAAGCACAATGAAGCTATCATAAAAGTAACACAACCAGACAAGGTGAGTCACTGAATTGGAAAGACGGTGGTTTGTTTTGTTTGTTTTTTTTCCCTTTTACAGCTGATCAAGAGATACAGGCCAAAATCTTTACATGCAGAAAACACAAAGCAGGAGAAATCCAACTCCCAGCTGTCATTTACTTCGATGGAATTAATGATTCTAATTCAACCCTGCAGGCATCAGTGTTTTTCATAGAAGTGCTTCTGAAAATGCCCCCCCCCCCCAACACACACAAACAAACATCCCTCATCTCGTGCGAGTGTGTGCATGTGGTCAGTGAAAGTGTTTGTTAATTGTTATCTATGAGAACACACTGCTTTGTGTGTTCCCGCTGTCTGGTGAGCAGACGGCTGGTTAAGCTGGGGACACGGCCTGTCTTTGCTGATTCCATGGCTCGTCTCCTGTGGGGCTGAAGTGATGACAAACAGAATTTTCCATTGTGGTATTCAAACCAGTTTTGCGACACTGCTGGTTCCACGCACGCACACACACACACACACACACACACACACACACACACACACACACACACACACACAAAGACATGCTGACAGTTAAATTCCTTCTATCAAGTCAAGATGAGCTCCATCAGTCACTTGAAAAACAAAAAACAACGACAACCACGGAATAAACCAAAAGTATGTGATGCTGCTGCAATTTCTATAAAAAAAAAAAATATACAAAAAAGAAAAAAAAAAACAAACAAAACAAAACAGAGCAACAACATTTGCAGTCTTGCCACTCAGAAGCAAGGTCTTGCCCTTGACAGCCAGAGGAATTAGTGACAGCCAAGTGACAGATGGAGCCACGTCAGAGACAGACAGTTGGAGACGGAGATGGAGACAGGAAAGGCTTGCATAATGCTTCACATTGACACTGAGGAAGAAGCTGAGAGACACTACGCTAATTAACTAATCCTAATCACACAGAAAGTGTGTATGTGCCAGTGGTTATATTTTTTATTAAAAAGGGTTAAATTCAAGTGTAGGAATTTTTTTTTTTTTAGCATTATTAATTGGCATCATAAATCTAAACAACTGAGCCCTGGCTCATAACGGATGCCAACTGTTCATTCACTTCTGGAGCAGCACATCTTGTAGAGCAGTGAGACTTGGTTAAGAAGTAAAGGCTGGGAATTTTAAAATTCCACTCAAAAAAAATATTTTAAAAAAATAGAATGATGGTGAGATCTGAACGCCGCAGTTTATGTAGTCACATGTGATCAGACATAAATCTTACATAGAACAGGCTGCGTTGCTCTACTGGGAACTGAACCTTTAACCTTAGCAATGCTGGGACCATGACATAATCACCAACCTCTGCAGGACCGAAACCATACCACAAGCCATTAAACACACAGACACACACACACACAGGACTGCACTGCTCACCAGCTGTAACATATCATAGATGGATTCGGTCGAGCGTTTGGAGTTCCTGCTCCGCCTAAAAGCTGACATGCTGACAGGTCAAACAGAGTTCGAAAAGAAGTCAGGTGTCCGCATCCCATCCAGCTTTTCCGGTCCAGGTATCTTCCATCGCTCTGTGCCAGAGAGCCTTTGATCTTTTTCTCTTTTTTTTTTTTTTAAAACCTTCCTCCCAAATGTACGACCATTGCAGGATGTATGGATGTTGAACCTCTCCGCCCAAACAGATCACAAGTGTCAAGGTGAACGCCCGCTATCTAACACTGCACCTACAGCTGAACAAATAGGCCATTACTCAGATTGAATAGAACAGATTGCAATAAACAACAGTGCTCACATGTCCCCTTATCCTACAGTGTCTATCCAATCAGTCCTTCTCTCTCTCTCTCAATCCCTGACTGCCTCTGCATGCTACCCTCTCAACTCCCTGTTTCCACTCTCTTCTTCTCCTCCTCCTCCTCTGTCCATGTTGTATGACTCACTTCTGTCCAGGTGTTTGAGAGCAGCAGCAGGAGCAGGAAAAGCATAGACTACAACATAAAAAAAAGAAAGAAAGATCAAACATCACATCCTTGTGGGAAATGTAAGAGGGGAGGAGGAAGGAGGGAGGAGGGAGGAGGGAGGAGAGAACAGGAGGTGAGGAAGCAGTGGGTGGTGAGATCCTAACTCTCCGACAGAAAAAAAAAAAAAAAAAAAAAAAGACACATCTGGCTTCTCTCTCTTTCATCACGGACCTCTTTCTCCACACTTGAGAAGGACGGCAACCTTGAAACAAACAAAAAAAAGTTGTTATCTATTTGAGCCTCTGGAATGCCCCAAGCGTTGACTCCACACACCAACAGTGTAAAACAATGCGGTTCCAGAAAGATTCCTAGATCGAAAAAGGGAAAAAATATGGACACCAAACGGAAAAAGAAGAAAATAAAAGAAAGAAAAATTAGAAATGCCCTGATGCACAAAAAAATAAATAAATCCTCATGGGGCAAAGCAGCTTGATATTTGTTTCAGGTCTGACTGGAGTTTCAAGTTCTCATACTATTACTGCCTCGATCCATAGCCTGAAATTCACTTGTCAAATCCAGTGGTGGCTTTCATTACCACACCTCTTGTACCCTTGCCCTCCCTAAGAAAAGGAGTGTTATGTAATACCTTTATGAATAAAGACCATGCCTTAAATCCCAAGGATTTGTACATCTGACAGCAGGGTTCAGGAAAAAAAAAAAAAAAAACATGTTATACATGACAAGGGTTGAGGGTTTTCTTCGCTGAGCATGAATAGGATTTGACATTTCCAAATGCAAGTGATTAAATTCTCAGTTAAAAAATAAATAAATAAATCGTTATAAAGAGGAAAAAAAAGCACCGTAAAGACTTTTCAGACAGATACTTAACCTTTTGTTAAATGCATGCGTGGTTTTAATGATGTACAACGAGATCCGATAAAAAGGGACCTTCTTCAGTTATAGTAGCAAATGAGCATGTATGTGCACACACCCACTGACCTGCTGTACAAACATGCAGTACACAAAACACAAAAACAACAACAACAACAATAATGATAAATAATAAGAGGCAGACAGACAGTGAATCAAGTTAGACCAGACGGCAATACCTTTTCCCCTAGTAAGTCCAATGCATGCAATCACTGATCGAAAAAAGAAAAAATCTTCACCTATTCACAGAGCGCACCATGTCCCCCGCCCCGCCCTTCAGAACAGAGATGGAGTGTAGCACTGGGAGGGGGGGGAGGGCAAGCTCAAACCCGCTCGCACACCCTCCAGCTGAAACCACGCATCGGGACAGCCAGGATAAACAGAGATTACACATATCCACATACTTGGCATACTCAAACATCGCACCCGTTTTGCACGCGCTTGGTATAATAAATGCGGACGAGTAGAAATATACATGACGTTTAAGTTAAGGGATATACACCAGTTTTGATGGCATGCATCCAATCTCCAATCTTGGACATTGTTTCACAGAAAGAACAGGCACTTACTTGTCCATGTCTGAATCACGGATGTGTGTGTGTGTGTGCGTGTGTGTGTGTGGGGGGGGGGGGGGGGCGCAGAGCAAGAGTCTTAGAGTTCAGTTTCATCTGAAATCAGGGGAACATGCAAATCCATAAATCCCCAGGAGGAATGATGGGATATCCGTCATGAGGGGGGGGGGCTTTAATCATTTAATCTGAAGTGAAAGGATGATTATGTTATGACACGAGTCTTTGCAAATTTGAACATTTAGATGTTGAGGCAGCTGATTTGTGGCCCGCAAGCTTCTCCCTGCAACTCTGGGAAGTTTTGAGGATAAAGCCGATGTCAAGTGCAAGGAATCTTCTGTCTTTCCTTAAAGCAGCCACTCTTTTTTACATTCAAACTGTAGGCCATTGTCTCATATATTACTCATGCAATACAACCTGAAAGTGATTGATTACTGAAATATTCCAATGAAATTGATAATCACACTTGATTGAATTTCGAAACAGATCCCGTCACGGTTGCATGCGTTGTGTTGGAATCACGGTTATTGTGTTGCAGGCTCCATGAATCAGCATAGTGCTCCCTCCAGTGTGAGACCGTGAAACGACAGCAACAACTGGGACAAAGCTGAGAGGGCCTGTTAAGAGGTCAGTGAGAAGAGACAAGGACCAGGCTACAGATATACAGCACTGAATTTATGGATTCTTAGTATTAAATAAATAAATTAAACAAGTAAACTTAGTGCCAGGAGCTATTTAACTGGAATTATGCCATCAGGAGTCAATCAAAAAAAAACCTTGATGAAAACTGTCCCCCGCCACCTTTCACATCCTGAATAATGCATTTTCCATTTCAAATGCCCCTAAGCCAAACTGATAGAGCTTTGTAAATTATAACCAGCACTTGTCAGTGAGGCTGACGACACCTCAGAGAACATTAGCAATCACCATCATCTCCATTATCACTGTTATTCCAAGCAATCGCTGTTTTATTCTCTGGTTGGTTTATCATATTGAGGAGGTGGCTCTGCGCTTTGTCTGAAATAATGAAGCTCCCCGTTTCCTCCGGCTAGCCAGACACTCATTTATCTCCACTAAATGATGTGAAACACTGGAGAATGAAGTAATTAGAATCTGGGGATAATTAAAATTGTCCCACTTTGCCTCTTTTTTTTTTTCCCCCCTCTCTTGCCACCATGTGACCGCGGGCACCGGGTGAAATGAGGTAAGACGTGATCCTCAGCGCTTTCGGAGCCCTTCCAAAGAGGAGAATTGGGAAACAATAGCGTAATCAACATGGAGGGGAAATTTAGAAAAAAAAAAAAAAATCAACAACATGTTTTTTGGAAGTTCTCATGGATTCTGTGGCGAGTTTGGATCGCCTTTGTGGACAGAGGAAGCTTCCAAGTGCTTGGCGCTCAGGTCAGGGCTCACAGCCCAATGGTGAGCTAAGAGAGCTAGTGCTGTGCGAGAGCCAACGGCGGCCTCATGTTGTTTATGGTAATGAACGGCAGGGGGTTAGAGGGGAGGAGGGTAAAAAGGACAGGAAGTCAGAAGGAAACTGGGAGGACAGGAAAAAAGAAAAAAGAAAAAAAAAAAAAAAAAGATCATCCAAAACAAAAAAGGATGGCAGATAAGGAGACAGGATGATCAGAGGACAAAGAGGGAGAAACAAAGAGCCGTCGCGTCTGAGGACACGGTCGCATTGTTGCTCCGAATTATGGAGACAAAATATATGACAATAAATCCAATAACCAAGGAAAGGGGGGGGGGGGCTGCAGGATGAGGGAGGCTAAAACAGACAGCAGATGGAAATTAGGACAAACCAGACAGCACATGTTAGACTGGAAAAGGAGTTGAGACTGAAAGCAGAGATGAAGATCATACACTTACAGAGCTTCTCTTTTTCCTCTATATTGCCTCGCGCTTGCAGAGTTTTGTTTTTCCTCCTATATTTATGTGCAGCAGACTCTGATAATGAATCAAAAATCACAGGCTAAGCACTAAACACCAAGGGGCAACAATACAGACACAGGAAAGCAACATTCTTGTCATTATTATGTCTCTAAAGGGGACACGAGACACCACAGCAAGTATAAGAACACTGTAAATTACAACACCGCAGAAAGAGGTTAAACCCAACACTTCAAAAGGGTCTTAAGCAGAGATTGCATGCTGTATTTTGTCTATGGATTTCTTTCTGAATATGATATTCCAAAGTCTTTTTAAAATGATAATTAGGGACGGTGCTCATGTCCAAACAGTTTTGTAAAGTTTACAATCCCTAATACCCCCCCCCCACACACACACACACACACACACACACACACACACACATCCAGTGAAGGAGGACGAAGGAGGCTCGAGTAGGCCTCTCATCCCCATCCAGCCACCCTGGCAACCATATCTGTCGGCATTTCTCTCATCTTCTCATACTTTCCTTTCAAGTAATAATGGCACATTGGAGTCACAGAACCGCCGCTGTCCAACCAGGACGCAGTCTAGACCGGAGTCGGCTCTGACCTCATCCCCCATTAGTTCTCCCTCAGAAAAACTGAAGCTCACTGACACATATCAAAAGGGAGGACACAGCGCTGTCTCTTCCCTTTCCTCGTCTTTTGTTCATGCGTGTGCTATCGACAGAGATGCAAAAAAAAAAAAAAAAAAGAAGAAGAAGAATGTTTCCGGTGGTTACTGGTTATCAGACATTGCCATGGTAATGGAAGTGACAACCGTAACCAAGGGAGACCGGCTGGCACACGGCGCGTCCCAGCGATCACAGCGCCAACCGTGATCAGACCAGACACAATCTTAATTAGAAAAAAAAATGATGGCGCTCACTCACTCTTTCGCTCACCTGTCCACCAGTTATCTCCGTGCACCAGAGCACGCACGCACGCTCACTCACACACACACACACACACACACACACACACACACACACACACACACACACACAAGAAACATTTCGGTTAAGACCAGCCACACAGTTTCCACATACATTCAACACATGAACTCTCACATCCAGAACGTATCGGATTGTTGATCAGCTATATCAGCGTTTCCTATTCGGTCAGATCCAAGATCAGACGTGAAAGGATGTCAGAAAGATGGCAACTGAACAATGCAGCCAATCAGCCACTTCAAACACCACCACTGACCCACAGGTGTCTCTCACACACACAGATAGCAAACCTACCGGTCTTTTGTCTGCAACAATAGATCTGACAGGGTGTGTATAATACCCCAACCTTTATACAACTAGACTTGTTAATCCCCTGCTCTGTTGCATGTATGCATCTCTGTGTTTGTCTAGGTGTGTGCACACATGAAAGTTGTGTCTTTGCACGCACATATCCTACCTTCTGTCCAGTCCCCGTGCAAGTTTTGTCTTGCTGATGATCCCCGGGGCTCTGCGGGGTCAGGCGGGGCCCTCCATTCAAACTGTCGTCCATGCTGTCCACCGTCAACCCCGACACCTCATCCAGGATGTCCTCTGCAGACAGAGACAAAGGACAGAGCTCAGAAGGGGGCGAGTGCAAAAACACACTGTGTAATAAATATCAGGTATCTCTCAGTTACATATCCCCTTCATTATATCCACATCTTTACCTATTCTAATTTGTTTAATTTTCTTCACTTCCTGGTTTAATCATGTTAAAGGGAAATCCAAGTGTCCCAGTGGATTTATGCACAGAACACTTGTCAGGCATTGTCTTCCCCCACCACCATGATCCATCCACATCCATGAGAGATGCCCAGTTTGTCTCCCCAGTGCTGAAGGCCTCTTGTGTACACCCATCTCCTCTTAAGCATGATATCATCGATAACCCCCATCTGTCTGCTGAAGTGTTTTGGGTTTTTTTTAAATCCCTGCCTGACCCTTTGCGTATGGCATATCCTGCACAATGACAGCTCCACACTGCTGAAGGAGTCCCATTAATATTCATATTGCTCTGAGTCCCTGTATAAACAACGCCAGCTTGTCAGCCTGTGCACTGCAACCCCCAATCTATAAAAGGAATACAAATGGTGCCCTTGCACAGATTTAAAAAAAACAAAAAACAAAAAAAACAGAAGGTCAGAGGAAAAGCTGGCGGTTGCCTGCAGGTTAGTTATCAGACAGCATCCATGCATAATTAGCAGATCGCCCTGTTCACCCTCTGCTGGAAAAAGACACATCACAAGCTGCATTCCCCCTTTTTTCACCACCCAAACTCAAAGGGGTTTATAGAGTGTATACGATCAAAACAAGATGGGAAACATAAATGAAAACTGAAAAGGACAAAAGTAGCACTGTGCTATTTCGAATTCCGCGATCTAAAGGAGACATTTGTTTATTTTGGGTTTTTCTAAGATGCTGTCAACCTATAGATATAGTAAGTATCAGTATAGATAACGCTCATCTGAATTTAGTTCCAGTAGAAACATCTTTTTACATAAAAAAGGTAAAAAAAAATTAAGAGTGGTCCTATTCCTGTGAGCAGGGGTCAGGCCCCAAGTTAATCCTGGATTAAGTCAAGGGTCAAATGCATGAAAAGCAAGTTTACTTAAGTTAGAGTTTGAAACTGACAAAAGATGTTCACTATATTTAGACACTGTTTGTGTACACCATCCAGTGAAACTTGCCATTTTTCAGAACTGTTAATCAAGTAACAACTTGTAGAACGGAAAGCTTTACCCTGGCTCTGGGAGAAGATGTCCGTGGCTGGGTCCTGCTCGCCGTCCGAGCGCCTGGGCGGTAGGGAGCACAGCACCTGAGGGCTCAGCTCGGGCAGCGTGCTGACGCTCAAGGTCAGCGCCTGGTTTACGAATGCAGCCCTCATGTCGTCCATTTGGAGGGCAGATGCCGTACACACACACACACACACACACACACACACACACACACACACACACACACACACACACACACACACACACACACACACACACACACACACACACACACACACACACACACACACACACACACACACACACACACACACACACACACACACACACACACACACACACACACACACACACACACACACACACACACACACACACACACACACACACACACACACACACACACACACACACACACACACACACACACACACACACACACACACACACACACACACACACACACACACACACACACACACACACACACACACACACACACACACACACACACACACACACACACACACACACACACACACACACACACACACACACACACACACACACACACACACACACACACACACACACACACACACACACACACACACACACACACACACACACACACACACACACACACACACACACACACACACACACACACACACACACACACACACACACACACACACACACACACACACACACACACACACACACACACACACACACACACACACACACACACACACACACACACACACACACACACACACACACACACACACACACACACACACACACACACACACACACACACACACACACACACACACACACACACACACACACACACACACACACACACACACACACACACACACACACACACACACACACACACACACACACACACACACACACACACACACACACACACACACACACACACACACACACACACACACACACACACACACACACACACACACACACACACACACACACACACACACACACACACACACACACACACACACACACACACACACACACACACACACACACACACACACACACACACACACACACACACACACACACACACACACACACACACACACACACACACACACACACACACACACACACACACACACACACACACACACACACACACACACACACACACACACACACACACACACACACACACACACACACACACACACACACACACACACACACACACACACACACACACACACACACACACACACACACACACACACACACACACACACACACACACACACACACACACACACACACACACACACACACACACACACACACACACACACACACACACACACACACACACACACACACACACACACACACACACACACACACACACACACACACACACACACACACACACACACACACACACACACACACACACACACACACACACACACACACACACACACACACACACACACACACACACACACACACACACACACACACACACACACACACACACACACACACACACACACACACACACACACACACACACACACACACACACACACACACACACACACACACACACACACACACACACACACACACACACACACACACACACACACACACACACACACACACACACACACACACACACACACACACACACACACACACACACACACACACACACACACACACACACACACACACACACACACACACACACACACACACACACACACACACACACACACACACACACACACACACACACACACACACACACACACACACACACACACACACACACACACACACACACACACACACACACACACACACACACACACACACACACACACACACACACACACACACACACACACACACACACACACACACACACACACACACACACACACACACACACACACACACACACACACACACACACACACACACACACACACACACACACACACACACACACACACACACACACACACACACCCACACACACACACACACACACACACACACACACACACACACACACACACACACACACACACACACACACACACACACACACACACACACACACACACACACACACACACACACACACAGTCACATACATAGACACACACGGCACACATTTAGCCCTAAGTTATGACCTAGTTGTCTGGGATGTGAAATGTCAGCTCTAGCAGAGTCTTTATTGGACAGAGAGAGAGATAGCCCCTCTGGCCACATACTGCTGCATGCGTACGACTGTGTATGCGCTTGGCTGTGTGAGCTGCATGTATGTGTCTGACCGTGTGTGTGTATGGAACTACAGTCAGAAAAAAAGAAAACAGAGAGAGAGAGAGATTGAGAAAAGACCCTTTGGGGCTCCTTGTCCTGCGCTGGCCTGGTTTCTCTGTATAAACCCTGCAGAAATTCAGGCGTGATCTCTTTCACTCTCCATTCACTCTCCTCTGCCTCAGTCAAACACGTGCACGCAGGGTCGCGCCGGCGTACGCACGGACTTACTAACGCCGTGCCTGAATATCTAATTGTGTGATTCAGCAAAATTTAGTGCAATATTTCCAAAAATATGCATTGTGCTGTCTGGATGCCACAAGCTTTTTCCATCCCCACTCACCTATAGAGGCAGAAAGAGTCAGGACGGTTCTGTCCTCTGGCTGCTGGCAGCCTGCTAAACTTGCAGCTTTTAAGCCTGCTAATACACTGGAGGACACAATCTCACACTTGAGTAACCTTGGTCTGACCCCGGGGCACAACAATGGGGTATGTTATTTTCTATACATTAGTGGTGTATCTACAGAGCTGCCGTGTGTTCCTCAAACCCATTAAGTCTCTAGCTGCGTTAAAAGATAGGGGCCAGTGAATGGGGGATGATCTCTAGAACCGACAGCGGTCAGGAGCAGACAAAGGAAAACTGTTTCTTCTTTGCTTTGAGGAAGGAAATATAAAACATTAATTCATAGCTCCTATGCAACGTTTTTTTTTTAATTCTTTATTTCATACATCAAGGTTTTGGCACATCATTCCCTATTTGTAAAAGCCAGTGATCATCAGACAATATAATCCATAGGATGGGTGTTTTGGGTCTTTTTATACATATTGATACAGGCACCCAGATGTTTTTCTACTTTGGATTTTCACTTTGCTTTTTTATGCTGTGGTTGCTGGTTCATATCATGTTGACATACTGATTTTAGAGGCATCCACTGGCTGTGAGCTCCGTGGTCTACATTTCTAAGCTGATGTTGATTGCCTCGGAAATCACGAAGAAAGGCAAGATGGGCTGATACGTGGTCCACAGAATTTTAAATAAAGCGTGAAGCTTTACCCTCTTTCCTTTGACTTCTGCCTGCAAGCCAATGACTGTCTAGACAAGGTGTGTGTTTTCTTTTTCTTCATCTCTTCTCCACTCTCTTCTAAGCCACCAGGCTTCTCTCTCGAACGAAAGAAATCCAGCTGTGTTGGCTCAGCAGTTGATAAGATGCAGTCACACAAAGCTGCACTGATAAGATGTCATGTGGGACCAGGTGATTCTTAGGTCAGGTGTTACTGTATATATCCAGCCTCCATATACCCATTACATGGCCCCTGTTGTCACTGCACTCAGAATTATCTGCCATAGTGGTTCTGGATTTTTTTTAGTTCTGTTTGTTTCTATGTCTGAAAATCAACTCTTTGGATATTCAATGTATGGTAAATTACACACTTCATATTCTGCGTGTTATTAAAAAATGAATACATACCTTTAGCTGAGGCCAGTCCCCCTGCTTTCACTTCAGTAATGTGGAGCTGCTGCGTCCCATCTTCATCTATAACAGCCACAGAAAAACCTATAGAGACAGATGATTGGACACAAAAAGACATTTAGTCATTAATTCCTTCAGTCCTTTTTGAAATATCCCAATTTGACAGTGTGCACTGCTGCAGCATAACTAGTGAGCGATTAGATCCACTTAAGTCAAAATGCACTCACACTGGGTCACCCCCCCCCTCAGTCATTAACAAAGCGTGACTCAATGAAGTCCATTACGAAATCAATTTGATACAAGGTTTAAGAGGGTGACAGGAACTGGGTCTGTCTCGTTCAAAAAGGGCCATTGTCAGAGAGTCACATACCGTATCCGATGGCACAGGACTCGGCATTGTCAAACCGGATCACCTTGGTAGCTTTGGGGCAAATCTCAATCTCTTTGTAGAGCTGCAAACACACACAAAAAAATTGTATTTAATTGTGAAAAATGCAGTATCATTGGAAGAAGAAGGTCGAGGTCATGGCATCGCTTTTAATTGGGAATGGATAGATTCATGTATTATTCAGGGGCCCTCAACAGAGCAATTGCATTTGAAGGTTGTGGGGTCACAATCCAGGTCATGTCCGTAAAGCGAGTGGGTGCTCACGACGAGGGTTTTGACCTCGCAGCGGGCGAGAGCAGAGACACAGCTGTGTGTATGAAGCAACAGAAAGGAACAGGAATCTGCAGTGTGCGATGTGCGTCGCTGTCGAGAAATAATAACGTAATATCATAGACTGGGGATGAAAGGGGGCGAAATGAGTCACTGATCAAAGCAGGAAGATAAAAGAGCTCTTGAGGAAAAGAGCGAGTTACACCAGCGATTGCGCTTCGAGAAAGAGTTCAGTGTATCACCTACACGGCACTGTCACAAAGAGAATTCGTTCCGGGGGTGAGCAGTGGCTCATTACTGTGGAGGTGTGGTCTCTTTCAATGGCCGATTGTTTGTTTGAATAATAAGAAAAGTACAAACACAGGCGAACACAGAAACACAATTGTGCATGGTTCATAGTGCACAACATGCAGTCAGAGTAATATGTTGCATAATTTATATGCCTATGCTATGCTTCTGTTGTATCCCAGGCATTTTTGTATGCACTGGAAATCAAATCTGCAACTGAGTCATAAAACATGCACAAGCTTTTTATCCACATCTGCCAGAAATGAAATGGAAATTAATTAATAACAAGGTGAAGACCCCAAAATCCAAATGGGACATTGTGTCTCAGCTGAGACTGTAATACAACAAAAATGCAAAATGCTGAAAAACAACAAATGACACATACATTGATAACTGTACTCTATCATCTCTTTGATTACTTGATATTGGTGTTGTAGTGAAATATTATAGTTTCATGATTGTTCAGCCTCCAAAACTGGGATTTTTACTCCACTACATTACAAATCATTAATAAAAGTCTTTTTTCTACGTGTTTCCTCACCAGATCAGAGATGTCATCTTCGAGTTTGGGAACATAGAAGAGCATCTGGTTGTCAACCCAGACTTTCAAGCGCACGTAGTGGGAGGATGGGTCTATCTTATGGGTCTGTAGGTAGAAAGACAGGAGGGAAATGAGGAAAAAAAATACATATTTAAATGGAGGAAACATGTAAAGCAGGCACGCTGCTTTTCAAAATAAGAGAGACATAATCACCGCCATTAAACTGTGATTTATTCTCCCTGTGATTTCATGCCAATCCTCCCCTCAAATATAACACATTTAAAACCCAACAATCAAAGCACTATTTCCTTTTACCTCTGGCTTTTCCTATACCATTACCATGCTCTATAGCTTATGACATCCACTGACAAAAGGATACAGACGTATATGTATCAAATCATGTATGTAATTCACATACATCTCCATCCACGGATCACATAAGGGCCATGAATTAGACGCTCCAGTTCCTCGCAATATGTTTATGGCATGCATGCACGCGAACGCCCACACACACACACACACGTCGATAGGCGTTACATGTTTTACCACTAGACTCTTAAGTGAAACATATACGTATCATAAGGCATCATTATTCTAGGCTGAGCCCAATTAGGGAGAAGAGGAAATGAAGTGGAACAAAAACTGACAAAGCTGTGCGTGACAGTGTCATGCAGTGTATATTGTAAGGTAAAGGCATTACTAAGAAAATATCTGTGACGCTGTCAGGCGATACCCATGCACTCACTTGTCCGTCTGCTTTGAAATACCGGTACAAGTCTTTCATCTCGGGTATTCTCCCATTCAGATTCACATTCAGATTCACATTTTCAACTCTGATAATCTGCATTCAGTTATCCAATATCCAATTACATATTTGCCTGTATTGAGCTGTCAACCGACTGGTAAGACTTTGTTATCCTTATGTAACCACTTGAAATATTCTCTACACTCCCCTCAACAGAACTATGTGCTACTTTGTTAGACTTGTTCCTCAAGATGGTATGTGTTTGACAAACCAGTAAAATTAATTATTTGCATGCTTAGAAGCTTGGCTGCTAACATTTTTTGTTGTTGCATTTATGTGTGTGTGTGTGTGTGTGTGTGTGTGTGTGTGTGTGTGTGTGTGTGTGTGTGTGTGTGTGTGTGTTTTGTGTGTGTGTTTGTTTGTGTGTGTGTGAGGGCTGGGCCAACTGTATATCACCTCTCACCCAAAATTGTTGAATAAGCGCCCAGTGTTTGGTCTGTAATTATCACTCTAACACGCAATATGTTTTACAGCACCTTTGAAGAAACAGACCTGTAGCTAGATAAATAGTCCCCGGTAATGTAACCTTTGCACCGCTGGCCCACCTTGCAGATGGTGCTCAGGACTTCCAGCGCCGTCTCGCCGGGCTGTATGATGGCCAGGACGGGCTGACTGTTCGGCAGACACACCCAGGAGGGAGTCAGGTAATCAGGAACCCAGATGTCGCTGTCTACGTTCTGCTGTGGAAGACTTTTCACAGAGCCCTCTCTATCCCTCTGAAAATACAACACACACACAGACACACACACACACACAGAGGATTTAGGCATCTTTTGAGTGGCCTTTGTGCTGAGTAAAAATAGAAAAAAAGGATATTCTATTATCCGCAGTTAAAATTGTTAAAATCGCGCAGTAATCCCCCTAATTCCTACATTTTTTTCCTCTTGCTCACAAAAGAAACTAGATTTCCTCAGACTGATGAGACTAATATGATGGAAACTGGCGGTGGCCTGAGAGCAGCCGGAGATCTGATTACAAAATCTAATTCCTCTGTGTTGATGACGGCCTCTTGATACAATTGTCTCCCTGTGTGGGTATGTGTTACACGTGTGTGTGCACTTGCATCTTCATCTACGTGCGTGCATTCTGTTCAAGCCGCGGTCTGTAACCTTTAAGCCCATCAGCCTGACCTCAAACAATCTGGCAGCCACGTCAGCCCCTCTCCTCTCTCGCCGATCTCTTCTATTCGGCCTCACACTGTCTGCCACTGATACCTTATCGCCTCCTATCAAGTAACCGCATCGGCATTTATTCTTTCATTCCTCTGCCCCCCCCCCCACTAATCATTGCTTCTCCTTCTGGTGCCCCTTCCCCTCTATCTGTGCATCACTCCATCACCCCCCCCCCCCCCCGCTCTCCATTCATGCCATACAATCTGCTGACAGTTAACAATCTGGCCCAGTGGTCCCTGATTAAATGAATTTGGACTTGGCTGGATCTGTGCTAGTGTGTTGGTCAGACACAAAGTGAACCAGAGGAGGAAACGGAGGGAGCAAACTTTGTGCACCAATACTCACAAACACACACACACCCACGTGGTTCACAGGCGCAAACAAAATACAGACACACACACACACACACACACACACACACACACACACACACACACACACACACACACACACACACACTCACACGGAGTTACAATGAAAAATGTAGACACTTATATTTTCTCAGATAGACAACAGACCGCGGGGCCCATAGCTAGTACCACCCCCCCAGCCCCCAGCCCCCAATTCCCCGATCTCCCCAGCCCTGCTCAGCACCATCTGGCTCCCCTCCTGGTCCATCTAGGATGCCTCTGCTGGGGGGGATGCTCACTAAATTCTCTCATATTCCCTTTTTTTCTTTTTTCTGCTATCAACGGGATTCCCCCAGAACAAGCAGAATACTAAAGCTGGGACGATTCCATCAGATGCAAACATTTGGAACTAATCTCGCTGGAAATACTCAATGAGGTCATCTAAATCTCAGTGATGCAGCATTTCCAGCCCTATCTTGATACAAGCAGGGGGTGTTTTACTACTTACGGTATGCATTTCTTCACCGTAATCCCACACCCTGCCAGCTGAAGTTGGGCGTGGGTGGAAGAAAATCAATCTCCAATGGTGCCACTGGGGGCCCTCAACAGTCAGAGTGAGTTTGTGCTAGTTAAGTTTTGTTTGCTCACACGAAGGCCTGTATTCCCTTCTCCCCCACATCTCTGCTTCCTTCTACCAGTTCTCATAAAATATGGAGCTGGCATGCTTGTCCTTGCACAATCCATGGGTAATTGGGCAATTTTTCCTTACTGTTCATATAAATTCTTTATTTACCAGGCTGTGGTATGCAGTACTGGAAACCCAGAGACCTATGGCGGCTTTAAATAATCTAGTTTTCTTTCAAAAGATATTATTCATTATTTGCAATTGTCTGCAAGATGTGGTAAATACGTCAGACGCAGTAGAGCAAAGATGGTGTCAAACTGACAGGCCCTTTGGTAGAAAAGTGACTGGAAAATTTGTTGAAAAATCAGAAAGCTAATGATCTGAACACATCAGATCAAGTTTGTCTCTGTGGGATCAGCAGACAGAAACATCCCTCCAGTCAATAACCGATGATGATTGAGTCGGAATCGCCCGAGGCAAATGAAAAGAAGACTTGGGAATCTGTCAACACCGATCTGGCAACGGTGTCTGATGGAGTAACGAAAGACGGTAAAGAATGAGAATATAGTAAAAATAATGGCATTACTTCTAACAAAGACAAAGAGTGGTCGGTAGAGAGAAAAAAAAAAAGAGAACGCAGGCTCAAGTTAGTCCTCCAAAGATTCGTGAAGGAAATAATTTGTCAACTGATGCAGGAGGAGGAACAGCCGCAGAAAATGAAAAAGGCTATTGACGGTATCTTATGAAAATTAACACAAGAACCATCTGATATCAGTGAGAGATGAGATTCAGCAGTCTGCAAATCTCTCCAATCACTCTTCATCCAGGAGAGAAATGGATGCCTGACGTTAATACATCAGCTCTGAATTGACCCCAAAGAAATGCTCCCTGATGTGGAACAGTGCAGGGATTTCTGCGTTTCCCCAAGATAAGCCACCAAATGATGAGCCCAAGCACCTAAAGGATCTCAGTCAAAGGAAAAGAGGGGGAAAATCCAGCGAGGCTGCTGGCCTCGGGGGCCTTTAGAAGCCCATAGCCCATTATTCAAGTACAGGGGCTCATCAGATGCCCCAGTGATTTTTATGTCGGCTTTTGAGAAAGGCAAACAATGACAAGGTGCTGGCCCAGAGCTACATGAGCTCCAGTTCTCTGAAGTGAATGCCAAACTACAAAAGGGAGGAGGAACTCAGTGTTTAGCTTAGGAAGATTATTACTGTAGATATATAAACATTCACTGTATCTGTTGTGGCTTTGTCGTGTCGGTTTGGCAGCAGGATGAGCAAGGACCACAATAGAAATAGAGACAGGTTCGGGCCTACCTTAGGTTACATTACATTATGTTTGGACTGTGTTTTAACACTTTAAAAAGAAAAGAAAGCTAATTATATGTCTTCTTGAGAATGTCATTGGCCTAATTTAAACAAAGTTGAAGTTAAAAGTCTAATGAGGTATTCATGTGAACTCAGCCCTTCACCTCTAAGTTTCAACATCAATGTGTCCAAATTCCAATTATAAATTATTGGTTTAGCTCAGCTTGTTTGACATTGAGAGAGGGCAGATGTGAAATAAATCACATCGACAAATGTCAAAGAGAATACAAGTCCATTAGGGTGCTAATGGACATAAAGGTGCACATTCATCGTCTACTTGTACTTTTGTCGAGAAAAGATGGCTGAGCTCTTACAGATTTCTCACTGGCGGAGTCTTCAAACATTCGCTCCAGGGGCTTTCTCACAGGCTCCATCCCATCAACAAATACCTGCAACCAGGCAAAGAAACGGCACGTTGTAGCTGCATCCAAATATATCACACACAGAGCAGTTACTACATCTTCAAGTGGAAGTAACACTGTGCAAACTCTAAAAGCAATTAGCATGCATCCAACTATCAAACCTGCATTACGTTATTTTGGTCATCTTTCTCTAGCTATGTCTCCAATCTCTTACTATCTTGTACTTTTACCCCTTCGATTACAAAAAAACCCCCCGTGAAGTCAACCATATGCTTGCAGTATGTACGTATCACTATGGAGACCTGGTTGATGGAGGGATGTCCCTTGGTCTTCCTCTTCGAGGTGGTGTCCAGCCCCCAGAGGGAGGAGAAACGGCTTCGACGTTTACTGAAGGTACGAGGCATGGCCTGGTTTCGTCTCCTGATGCTGCTCTCTGTACGCGCCGACACCTGCCACAGTCATAAATGCAGAAAACATGAACTGAGTCTGGAGGATATGTGAACTAACCAAAATCTACCCAAATTGTAATTTTCAGAGAAACTATATGAGTAATACATACTGCTCATATATATATATATATATATATATATATATATATATATATATATATATATATCAAAAGACATAAAGGTTTTATTTGGACTTTGCAGTTACAATAACTCTTTATCCACTTACAATGCACTCACTCATATTTTTTACTAATCTTTAGTTTATCTTATTTTACATCTAAATGACCTGCTACCAACAAAGGGTTCAGAGTCCAGCGTAACATTGCCTACACAGCTTGTCAATTTCAGTATCCATTAAAAGTCTTGAGTGTAGTATATATATTGTATGCACGGTTAGGTTCATAAATATTTGGACAGTGACACAACCTTTGCAAATTTGCCTCTGCACACAACTACAGTGAGAAACCACGTATATGACTGGCTGTAATTACTAAACGGTTCATGTAAAAAAACCTCTTGATTAGTTCATTTCAAATCTATTGTGGCTGAGTGCAGAGGCAAAATTGAAAAAGTTGTGTCACTGTCCATTTCTTTATGAACCCAACCATATATATCTATTCACATAAATGATCAATTGCAGTAAATCCCATTTAGCTGATCCCCAGCAGGAAATTTTCTCACCTTTGATGGTAATTACTAATTTTATCATTATGCTTTGTTCTCACTGAACTGGTGAGCTGCTGTACAACTGAATGGGCTAAGAGAAATATAAGTGGAACAGGAGACTATATACATGCACTATACAGTGGCAGCAGTGGCTGCCTGTTTGTGCAATCTGGCAGCTTTTGCCTCCTTAGAGATAAGTGCATATGCAGGCATGAAAAGACACCAACATATAACATCACACATTTGCTGCATGCCAGTGTATGCTAACAGCACACACACACTCACCACTTCCAACCCTCACCCCCTTCAGTGACCCACTGCACATGCATAGAGAAACAACTCTTGGCATTTCTGGGTTAATTCACTTTGAAGTCCCAGGCTATGAGCAGCTCTGACTCAATCTATGGTATGCGAATACATACTTTGATGCCCCTCTAGCTACTGTATGCATGTAATAATGTATGTATGTGCACACAAGAGCATGCGCTGTAGTTTTGTGGGGTTGTGCTTATTGTTCTCCTCACCCGTCGCTGCTCATGAGACGCACACACTTCAAGCGTAATGGGTCAAACTGTCTTCAAGACTCGTCTCATGTAAGCTGCTTTCAAGAGTCCTTTTTACTGACTATTTTACTATGAGGTCTCTTTTGTCCACGGATACTAACAAAACTGATGAAGAGATGCAAGAAAAAAAATAAAGACTGAGGAAAAAAAAAAGCTGAGTGTTTAACTAATACAAGTCATAATAAGACACTCTATCTTTTATTTAGTGAATGAATTTATAGTCAGTTCATTCATAGTTTATATATTGTTTAAATGCAGCAAATATATGACTGTCCTCAAAAACGTGTACCTTTATAACAGAAAATGTCTCTGAAGCAAAAATGAAATTTTAAATTTGGGAGAAGTAAAAATTAACTAAGAGGGAACGAAGATGGGAAAAACAGAGATGGGTTAAGAAAGAGAGGAAGAAAAGGTGAAGAGAGCCAGGAAGAAAATAAGGCAAAACAAGGAGAAGGAGAGAGGGAGTCTGAATGAGATGGACACAGACAAAGGAAGTGAGGGTGTAGGCAGTAGAATGCAGGGATTGGGGGTTGGGAGGGGATGGGGGGCAACAGAGCACAGAGTGTTAAGCCTGTTTGTGGGAAAGTGCCTCAGGGATGGCAGCTTACTAACAGACTGTGTATTGATCCACCAATAACGGGGAAAAAAAAACCAAAACACACGATCAGCCTCTGATGTCGTCCATATGTGGATGCGTGGGTTTGGTATATCCAGTGGCCTGCTCGTACGAACCCGGCCGACAGAGATACCGTTCTCACCTCTTCCTCTCTCTCCACTCTGCCCGCTACTTCCCGGATGATATTTGGCCGGACATACAGCCGCACGACACAAGGCGACGTACAGATCGTCGCATAAATGGTTGTGTTAAAGTCCTTGGAATTTCTTTCTTTTTTGGGGGGGGGGGCGCTCAAGGTGACAACAAGAGCACGGAACAGTGGGATGAGCTAATGCTTCGGCTTTTAGCCACAGGCTAAAGCAGTCAGCACCAGCAGAGGAGAACAAATTGTCAGAATGCTTTTGGGCTTTTTTAAGTTTATTTTTTTATTTTTTTATTTAGTATTTCATCTCAGGCTTTGAGGACAGTTTGTGAAGAGAATGTTCTGAAAATTGCAAGGTGAGGAAACTGTGCGTGTCGGAGTGTGAATTTTAGTGTTTATCTCTATTCTTGTACTGAATATAGGTACGCTCAGGATGGGTAAATGATCCATGTAAGGATACAAAGACTAGTGCGAGTCTCCAAAGTGAGGACAGTTTTATATGCTTTTATTTTCTTAAAAGGCTGGTTCTGTTCTGGGTTACGCTTGCGCTGGGGATAGGTTCAGGTCAGGGCTGTGGTTAAATGGTCATGTCATTGATTTTCAACTTCGTATCTTCTGTTGGGAGTCAAAGCTGAGAGCAGCGTTTTGGAAACAAATCATCTTCCCGCCGAGTAAATTATAATATGTAGCTTAACACAACACACTGTCAGAGTCAAAAACTGAAAGAATGCAGCGAATAGGCAGCGATTCATTTCTGTTGTAGTTACCCAGCAATGTCAATAGAAACCAAATATGTCACAGCTGGAGTGAGTTTCACTTGGCGTTTGTTTTTACTGAAATAATTATTGTTGCTATTAGATTCCACTGTCAGCACAAAGTGTGTGGCGACTGTGGGTTTCAATAAAAAATACGCCCAAAGGCAAGTTAATGACTAAAACTGTTAACAGTTAAGTACATTAACTCGTAAAATAATTATGTAACCTAGTGCTGCCCAGGTAGCCAACTAATTTAGACATACTGATGCACTTGTGTTCTTGCTTCTGGCTCTGGCCCATACTTGCTTGCATTTGGGTAGTTTTTGGACGGGCAGATTCTGGCGTATCATCCAACATTCAACATAGGACCTTTGGGCCCAGCTGCTTCAGGGTCAGCTTTAAAGGATTTTTAAGAAAGGCTAATATAGCAGCTATTGAGCAAAGCTGATACAGGGCTATTTATCATTTAGCATTCCATTTCCTGCCTGCTACATGCTTGTCAAGTTGTAATGTGAGTTGACCTAAAGTTACATGCAGTGTCTAGTAATGTTTGCACATTCGTCAGGTAAACAGAAATTCTTGCTTTCAGTAGGTGACAAGTGCAACAGCCAGATAACCACGAGGTGGATAACTGGGAGCCTGTCACGCAACAACCACTGAAACATGTAGAGGAACGTGGGACAGAGTTTATGCTTTGGATCAAGGAGCTTTGATAAGGTTTCAGAGTAAAATTACAGCAGGTTGAGGAGACGGTTGGAATGAGAAAAAACGTGTGTGGATCAATGCGAATGGGCTCATGAGCCCTTGCGATCATACCAGTGCATGGAAGGAAGAAACAGAGAAGATGCCCAGTCGTCCCATGGCCAGCTTGGTGGGACGCGAGGCGAAGCCCAGCAGGCGTTTGGGGTTGGGGGGCTCGCCGCCCTGCAGGCTGGCGAGGTAGCATCGACAACGGAACAGATCCATGTGAAACCGCTCCAAGTTCTGCTCCCACAAGAAGATCTGACAGGAGGGAAAACAGGGAAGGGGACGGACTTGTGATTATGTAACACAGGCAAACTCTGTTGAAACGATCCAGATTTATCTATGGGTTGGCCAGCCATGAAAACCACAACAGTGATAACAAGAGAAAGAAATAAAAAAAAAAAAGACAAAATATGCATAAAAGATCACTCCTCGTAAGATGGCTCTGTGGACCTCTCAGGATGAGTGAGATGTGGGAGTGCTGGAGCCCCTGCGGAGAGGCATTACTCACCGACACAATCCCCACCAGCTGCCGACCTGTTAGGGGCAGTGCGTCACAGGGTGGGCCGTGGGAGGTGGAACAGGGGAACCCACAGACACACTCATTCACACACAGACACACACAAACACACACACACACAAACACACACACACACAAACACACACACACACACACACACACACACACACACACACACTCATTCACTCACACACACACACCCTCTCTGTGCAACGCAACCTAGACTCAATCTGCAATGGTTCCTCTGCCTTCACCTATCCGTTCTGGGACTCTGTACAAAATTAACACAGCTGTTCTCTCTTTCTTGAGTCTTGAATTCAACACGGATCTCAGACCTTTCTTCTTGTGTAAACTCATTGTTAGAGATTAATTCGGTCACAGACACTCATCTCTGAGACAATAATATGATCGACTGCTCAATTTCAAGCTTTTTTAAACTCTTTTAAAGCTCACCTCTTTATTTAATGTGCCTTTGTAATAGGAAGACCAAGTGTTTTCTCAGAATTGGGAATAGCTCTGCATGATTGAGATTAACCACTTCCAGGTGCTTTTTTTTAATGTAGTGTTGGTCTTTGGTCTTTAATCTTTGACTATCAGCCAAATGCCACACACACGCAAAGACAACGAGGCTCACACAAGGAGGCCCATTGTTGGCAAGCACATTCTTTAAGCTCTCTCGCAATGTTTGCATGCAGCGCTGTTTGGACATTCAGCAGCAACTCCAGACATGCATGGGATAGGAATAAAGCTATACGCTGTGTTCCACCTTAAAAAAAAATAAAAATCTGATCCTAGAAAAGCTTTGAAATTTCAGCTGTGAATTGTCTCAAAACAGCATTTAAACACAAAGGGATTTCAGCCTCATCCTGCCTGTGTCTCAGCATGTGTTATGAATATTCTGCAGTCTGCTGAACTTGCATGTGTTTATAAATGAGCACCAACAGGAAGATCCGAAAACAACTGTCGCTGCAAGAACTCCTCCAGAACATTGTGTCTGGATGACGCCATGCAGTAAACATGATTTACTGCCGAGATTCTTCAGTGAGCATCTCTGCAGTTCAAAGGTGCAAAGATCTGTTAGGCCCCTCAGGTGTTTTCTCTTAACTCGAGTGGAAGCCGAAGACACTCGGTGGGGTTCACACACACGCACACATGAGATCACAAACCTGGTTCATATCAGCATCACAGGGACATAAAGTATGTATTATCTGTGCTTCGATGATATGAAAAAAAGCTTTCTGACACTTAGACTTCCTCTTGTGTGCAGCATGTTTTTCCTCTGTTTTTGATCTTAACTGTTCTTACTTTATGTACAATCAAATCTATCCGACTATTTTCATTGGATACAGTGATTCAGAGTTCCTGACACATAACCCAGCTCCCCTTCCGTCACTCAAGACATCAGCTCGCTCGCTCGCTCGCGCCCCTACCTGCTCCAGTATGGTCTTCCTCTTCTTGCCGTCGGTGACGGTGGACAGCTGCATGTCCCCCATCTTCTTCATCTTCTCGTCCATGTCGATCTTCTGCTCCAGCTTGCGGATCTCGGTGCGCAGCAGCCGCACCGTGTCCTCCCTGTGGTGCTGACGGGCAAGGGCGGCGGCGCACGCGGAGTGGATCGCCGTGATCCAGTTCTCCAGCTCTGTCTGGCCCGATGTCTGACAATGGGAGGGAAGAAAATCTTAAGAAAACCGGCCACAATGGCGAGCAAAGGAAATTAGGAAATTGACAGCTGAAAGAATAGAGGTATAAGTCCCTTTATCAGGCTCTGAGGGATGGAGGTCACTATAATCTCATCATCATTTTATCACTCATCTTCCCATTCATTGATTGAATGTCACTGTGGACAGCTGCCGTGAATATAAATAGACACATTTCAATATCACACAATGGTGACTGTGGTGGATCACTGTCACAGTAAGACAGTGTGGCCTTTAAACATGTCAGACATGAAACAAACACACGGACACAGGACTGGCTTATCTCCCCCACATGGCTAAATGTCATGTACCCGTGTGCCAGCCACACATACACCCACACGCATATACAAGCACAGACACACACACACGCATGTAAACACACACACACACACACACACACACACACACACACACACACACACACACACACACACACACACACACACACACACACACCGCACACACACAAATCTCCCAGGAGAAATTAGGTCTCTTCCCTTTCCCATCCATTCTGTCTCCCTTGGTGATCTGTTGACTTTCTGCGGTCCAGAAAAAAACCAATAGAATCATTTTAAAAAACCGTGGACCCACATTATCTCAAGCGCTATGAAAAACTACTGCTGTTTCAGCTTTAAGTGTGCGTTTGAGTGAAATACTTCCAGTGCACCTTTGTTTTAAAAGGAACACAACTGTTGTGTCACACAAATGTTTTAAATACCAGAGTCTCTCTCACCTGGAAGAGGAACGCGTCGCCCACCGAGTTGCTGAGGCAGAAGACAAAGTCTTTCTTGGGATGTTCGGGTACGGCCTGGACAATGCTGTTCTCCACCCACAGGGCATGTTTAGGAACGCTGTTATGGTCGATACCTGATCGACCGTCTGAGTCATACAGGAAAAGGGTGCAGCCTTGCAGACCAAAGAAAGGGCAGATGGCGAAAAAGAGAAAGAGAGGAAAAGTCAATTTATTGCTGGTCTCACAATCTTATTTTATTGAAACCAACCAGTAAAACAAGGCTTTTCAGCTTTACATTGTATTATTATACAAGTCTAGTGTGATCAGAGTAAAAAACAAAATGGGTCTTTTTTTTACACCAGTGCTTTACACCCTCATTGGTAATTAGGCCCAAAGAAGTACCACTAAGGGCCTTCGTTGTTAGTTATTGATGCTAAAATTTAACACGAGGTCAGGAGGAACACCAGGAGACGGCCAAACTTATTTATTTTTAGGGTGGATGGATTTCAGGACAGGCAAACGGTAATGCAGCTGCAGATGCTGTATCTCAAGCATTTGGAGAGTGTGAGATCAGATTAGACATGGATGCCACGGTAAAATTAAATTGTGATGAGGCTGGGGAGAGGCGATCTAAGGCCACAAGGAAAGTGGCTGAGAGAGAACGGTAGAGGTGACAACCAAGGGCACCGACTGTGTTAAGACTGATGTGATTACAGTCTAACAGGCCCGAGGGAGCGAGAGATTAATCAGATCTGGGTCAGGCTAAGATGTTTATCTGGATGCTACATCATGGCTGCATGACTTTGTCTAAAATAAAATGTTTGATCGATGTTTTTTTCGCATTCTTCATCCTATTAATCATTGAGGGATATTTTAGGTAGGTGTGCTTTAAATTGGTAAGATTTTAAGATGCAGTAGCATTTAAGGGCTACAATAACAGAGTCTGTGCTCATTTGACAGCTCATGAGGAGCATCCGGATGGTGTCAGGGTCTAAAGTGGACTTAACCACAATGACCTCAGTTTGGATCTGGAGGGGAAACCTTAGCCCTGCAGCCCCAGAATTCCCGTCGCCCTCCACTGGAAAACTATCAAATAAAGATAAAAACATAAAAGCCTGAGAGTCTATGGGATACCTTTCAGAGAAACCCAGTATTGTTTCCACTTGCGCCTCGTCGCGGGCTCCACCTTCTTGTTTTTCTTATGAACCAGGAAGTTCTTGACAGACAGAGCCCCCGCTTTCCTGACCGTGCCTTGTGCACAGCCAATCAGAGCGTCGGATGGATACGCGCTGCTTAGCGTGCCGCTGCTCCGCTCATCGCTCACGGCGGAGCCGGCCTCCTCCGCGCAGTCCCGACCCTGATGCGCCTGACGGGGGAGTCATTGAGAGATGAAGGGATTAGAAACACAGTGAACCTGTCATACATACCTGTATTTGGAAGAAGTGTTCACGCATGCACATACAGAAAAGTAGCTAACCCAGGCTTGATTGTCCAGCTCCTTCCGGAAATTCTCGTACACCCCTCCCCTGCCTCCTTCGCCACCTCTTCCCTCTCCTCCTCCTGCGCTGCTGCTCCCGCTGTCGCTGCCGTTGAAAACGCTGCTCTCGGTGGCCGAGTACACAGAGAAGGAGGCCGACATGGCCTTGCAGCGCCGCGACACCAACTCTCCGTCCCCGTCGATCTCCGCGGTGACGCCATCGATCCCACTGTCGCCGTACTCGCTTCCTTCGCCCAAAACGCCAGAGATGTCCTGTGAGCCAGAAAATACATGGTTATGAACAAAAAAGGTTGACTAAGACAGGAACTGGTATATTTGGCGAAAATATGCAAACGCACACAATAAACCGGTGAAACTACAGCTAAAAGCAACAATCTTTGGTGAAAACTGCATGAATGAGCAATCTGTCAGTCTACAAGAGACCATAGAACAAGAGGTCATTGCTCTGCAGTTGCAAGAGTCAACCCGACAGCTTATGCTACACAGGAGGTTTCTGGGTTTATGTTCGTGTGTATATGTATGTGAGTGGGTGTTTTAGTGCATTATAATGTGTGTCTCTTCATGTGTAAGGCGGTGGATTTCTGCTACATGAGGGCTTTTCGCTCTTAGTGAGGGGTTCGCTGTGCTTTCACGCTTTCCCTTCCCCAAACCGGGTCTCCCTCTGTTCTTTTTCCCTTTGTTTCACCGCGTTGTCAATCTATTTATATCCGGTCTAACAACCCCCTAAGCCTGGCTAGATGAATTTATAATAAGCACTTAGGGTGATCTGTTATCCGACGGGGGCTTGGGGGTTCTGGGAATGAGCTGAAAGAAAAGCCTGGTTTGCTATTTCAGTACATCCTTCTTATTTGGCAATTTTTTCTTTTAAGCAATGACACACGAAATTACAGGAAGCATATGGACATTATCTTTTCTACAGGTGTAGTTTTGTTTTTGTCCATTTCATCTCTTGTTAACGGCCTTCTTGGTGATACATTACAGTGGCTTCCTCCTTTATCCTTTGAGTGAATCTGCTTTTGTAAGATTGCAAGATAAGCTTCTAAATTATGATCATAATGTCAGTGTGTGTGTGTTTATGTGTGTTTATGTATGTAAAGACAGCGCATGAGTGGTTAGTGAATGGGCCATGAAAGATATTATGCTTTATTGCGGAGGGGGGGTGCAGGACAACATTTAACATATAGCCCCAAGGCGACTTTATATCTGACTCCTTATAATCCTTTTCTGAACTACACAAACATACACACATACTTGAATGTGCAAATATACAACATGCAGACACACACACACACACACACAATCTCACACACACACACACATTCATACAACTGCAGAGCATGAACATACACAGGAAATGTCTCCAGTTGTCAACAAAATGTTAATTGCTCAATTGACTGGTGTCTTCTGTCAAGTCTGTGAACCCCCTGAACTTCCTGGACATTACTGGTAAACAGAGTCCTCTTTTTACAGTTAGGGGCCTGTATTTCAGAAAGGAGGCAGAAACGACAGAATACCAGAGAAGAGCAGTGAAAGGAGACTTTTAACCCCGATTACCGTTTCATCAGCTTTGTATACTTATTCATATGCCAATGAAATGTGATCTAACCTGAGTGGTCTGTGCACGGCGTCCCTGGAAAGCAGGGTGCGGCGCAGCTGTGATGCCGAGCCCTGCCAAGCCCTCAGACAGGCAGTGGGACCGTCGGCAGGGGAGCGTGAACGCTCCGTACCCGCCGCCATCCTCCTCGTTTGGAGATATCAGCCCCTCCTCCCCTTCTCCGTCTCCGTCACACTCAGCCTCTCTCCGGTTTTTTACATAGCGGCTCCTCTGTCCCCTGAGGCCAGGACTCTGCTGGCTGCACAGATGGTCCAGGGACGATGCCCTTTCAGCTGAGCCTGGAACATACACAGGTGGGTATTGCTATTGCAGGGCAGTGTGTGTGTGTGTGTGTGTGTGTGTGTGTGTGTGTGTGTGTGTGTGTGTGTGTGTGTGTGTGTGTGTATGTGCGTGTGAGCAAAGGGAGGTTAGTGCATTCTTGATTACTGTCAGTTACTTACTGATTAATGTGTCACATTTGACGGTTAAATTAACCTTTTCCATGTGTGTCCCTCTGTGATTCTGTATGATGTTTTGAATGTCTGTTTGTGTGTGTGTGTGTGTGTGTGTGTGTGTGTGTGTGTGCGTGCGTGTGTGTGTGTGTGTGTGTGTGTGTGTGTGTGTGTGTGTGTGTGTGCGTGCGTGTGTGTGCATGCGTGCGTGCGCACCAAGCCCATACATCATCCTGAGCTATCAAACCACCTGGGGCAGTGCTTAGACTTTCAGCGGCTCAGTTACCAGCCAATCGCCTGCTGTCATGCCGAACACCCGCGCAGCACCAGTTTAGCTAACGATCCCATGATCACCTGAATTACTGCCTCTGATGGATGGAGGCTCACCTTCAATCAGTAGAACTTCTCAGATCATTTTTTTTCCCCACTCACTAACAGTCTCCAAATTATTTTTTCACCTCGCTCCCCCTCATCACCTGTACAGCAGATCAAATCAAGCTAACACCCCTGCACACATGCACTGATATACACATTTATATGAATTTTTTTTTCCCTAACCCAATCAGTCACTATTCTCTTGTTACAGTGGTGCTTTGTGAAATCTTTATACTGAGTAAAGAATTCCAAAAAAAACCTCAGGATCTACTGCACTGATTCATCACCGCAAATATAACATGCAAATATACTGATGTTGACAGTGACAATGGATGTGCTTCCAGATGAATACATGATAAAATTGGACATGTATTCTGTAGGTTTACATTAAATAGACAGGGCATCTTTATGTGTGTTTTGGTCCAAAAATGTTTTTGTTTTTTTTGTTTACCATCCACACCTGCACTGGGGCGCGTGAACTGCTCCTCCTCCTCTTCCTCTCCTCCATCTACCATCTCCTCGGTGCTGGTCAGATGCTCCTGGCTCAGGTCGGACAGAGAGAACTCCAGGCTGTCCTCTCTCCACATGTCCGCCGACTTTGACCGCTTCTTTTTAAAACTACCCCCCTCCCGGGGGCCTTCGGTCATCCGCTGGAGGTACCGCTCCTCTCCGGCAGCGTCCCCCTCCCCCTCCCCCATGGAGTCCTCTCCTCCGTCCTGAGCGACAGTGTCCGCCTCGGAGGTATCGGGAGTCGGCGTGGCCAAAGGGTCGTCGTCTTGCTGGTAGGACTCCGGCATCATTGTCATGGCGACGCGTTGTGTCCAGTGAGGGTTGATGCCGAACTCCTCAAACGCATCCGTCGGGTTGAAAGGCTCCAGTCCGTTCTCCGCCAACGACTGCGGGATGCTGGGCGTGCTGGAGGAGCGGGTCGAGGCCTCGGAATTCCTGTGTTCCTGTTTCACCGAGGAAGAGTGGCGGGAACGGCGGGTGATCGGCTGCTTGCCGGAGAGACGGAGCGAGCGGGACGTGTGCTTACGGGAGAGCTGTCCCGTCACATCGCCGTAGAAACCACTGTTGCCATTCTGACTCTCCACGTTTCCCATGATTCACCTGCAGATTAAGGAGGAAGTTTCAGTGAAACATATACATCTTAGAAATGTTATCTCATT
The DNA here is from genome assembly GCA_016859345.1 of Istiophorus platypterus. NCBI lineage: Eukaryota > Metazoa > Chordata > Actinopteri > Istiophoriformes > Istiophoridae > Istiophorus > Istiophorus platypterus. Next base: position 19,411,535 of record CM029129.1, on the reverse strand, counting down.
ATTCCTTAACACAGACCATGACTAATTCCTATAAAGTTAGGAAGCAGTGAGGTGTTTTACAGCTACTTATTGGTCTGTGCCACATCTGCGAGTTATATCTAACATCTGTATGAATTAATTGACACACACTGATCACCTGACCTCATACCAATCTCATCAGGAGTGCCATCTATATTTGTGTTTCATATTTGTTCATCAACCTCATACCAATGCACTGACACCATTTGTATAAAAGCGGATTTTTATGCAGGCTAATGTACTGAGTGGAGACTTTTCAAAGGAATAAGAGAAAAACAACACAGCTACATTTGCACTGTCCTGTTAATTAATGTGGGTCTCACAGCTCAATACCTCTTGAAGAGCAGCAAATTGTGTCTGTGGCAAAAACCATCAAAATCTTTACTGGACGAGAAGCTTGGTCAGATTCTTAAAAGTCCATTGTAATCCTATGTAGAATAGGTGTTGTCAAAAGAAAAAAAATGGTTTGTCAAAGTCATAGTCGGCAAAATCAAGTACTAAAATAACTACTTAGTTTAGGTATTTGTGCAACGACTAAAGATACTCAGCCCCGGAGTTATGTAATGCTTTTAGAGGGAACTGTCTTCTGTCTTTTCACAATTCCCAAGTGAACTGGGCTAAAGTGCTGTTACGCCCATGACGGAGTTGGAGTTGGTTTAAAGACGTTATTGACTGTTTTTAGCTTGTTCGCTTTTAAATTATTGAGAGACATGCAATCAGTTTTCAAATCTCTCAAAAGCATTTAAGGCACTGACCCGCAGTCGGTACAAAGACGGATTGTAATAAGAGTTCCCACCAGTTCTGACGGGGCTCTCTCTGCTCTGAGATTCAAACTAGGATCTCATAGACAAGTAACTATGTTAAATAGGTTGTTTACTTATTCATATTTATTCCCTGAAAACTAGGTCAATCGCTGTGCTCGATTGATGGGTGACCTTAGATGCACCATTAACTAATGGTGTAATGCCAAAGGAATCCAGGTAAGTCACTTGCGGAGGTGAGCCGTCAGGCAATACAGATCAGGGATCAGGTATCCACCGTTGGGGTGGAAATTCTGTTGCCAGTTTATGGCTTCCTTTACTGACCTGGATGCTTGGGAATTACCTTAGAACAATAGACTCATATGAGGCAGCACAGGGACCAAAGACAACAAAAAAAGAGAGAGAATTAAAATTTTATTTAGAGCATAAACACAGCTGAGATCTCAGAGAGGCTCCCTACAGCTTTCCTGTTTTTAGGTGGGTTTTTTTTTTTACTATTTAAGTATTCAGGAGCCATCAAAATCCCTCATTCACCTTTTAGTGACCAGAGCGACTGTTAAAACTTGAAAAACACAAATTTTCTTTCTGTATATGTTTTAAAGTTGCCTTTCAATGTCAGCAATTAAAACAGAACTTTGGATAATTCAAGTGTTTCTCACTCTTGTACTTTGGATCACATTTTTCTGGATGGTTTTCATTTGAGCTGATGCCACGATGGATGGACTAATCCTGCCGCAGCCCTTCTCTCGCTCAGCAGTGTTAAAATTATGCATTCGCCAGATTGCCAGAGCGTTCACAGTGATCAAAGAAATCAGTTTTTGAGCTGTGTTCTGTTGATCATGTAGTTTCTCAGCATCCTGCCTCACGTCTTGCCCTCCGTTATATAAGCCCATCTAGCTGCTGAGTCAACTGCTATTGGATCAGCTGGTCCTCAGTGAGTCACACATCACCAAACCTACACCGTCAGGTTCTCGGTTGGGGCTCAAACTGCAGAGAGACGCTGACGAAAATCCCTTCCAACGAGACAAAAATCTGTCTGAACATGTAATTTAATCTTGTATTTAGAGCCGCAGCCTTTAAAACAAATCAAAGACTGATATCTAATGTTACCTGATGTGGCTGAAATATTTTTTCTTTCGAATCTCTAATGAACTGGTTGGATTCTATAGTTCAATACAAAATTAAAGCCCTAATGGAGATGTGTGCAGGGCCGAGGTGCTGCATTGTGAAAGCTGTGGCTACCTGTGGGTTAAGCAGCCGCATCACCAGCATCCCCGCATCCCGGTGGCGTCGTCGTCTTTCACCGACCGCATGGTCCTCCGCACATCCTCGAACGGTGATGTCAGTTTGCCCTGGGAGGAACAAGGAGAGAGAGAGAGAGAGAGAGAGAGAGAGAGAGAGGGAGAGAGAGGAGTGTTTCAGTGGAGCTCCCGCAGCTTCAAAGAGGAGGAGGAAGAGGACGAGGATATGAAGGCACAAAAAAAAGGAGTGCAGATGGATCTGCCAGGTATGTTACATAAAGCAGATGAAGTAAATTGATGGTAAAGCTGTAAAGTGCAATAGAGAGAGAGTCAATAGGATGAAAGAAAGGACACAGGACAGTACACACAGGAGTTGGAGAATAAGGGACTCTGTGGTCAATGAGCCTGGTGTCAAGATAATTCAATGAGGCAAAAAGAAAAACACACACACACGCACACACACACACACACACACACACAGAGTAAACATACAGGAAATACACATTAACATGCTGTAACACATACTGTAAACAAAGTCCAAGATCATCAGAAACAAAGCCCAGACGTAAATTCTGAGCCTGAAATTTAAGAAGAAGAATAAAAAATAATAATAATCAGAAAAAAACACATTTTCTTCGAGTTACACCCTGAAAAACCGTTGGCAACCAGAATCCGCACGGGCACGTTCAGACATGTGTACAAAACAATTTAGGGAAAGCACCCCCTTGTTTCTCTGCAGACAAAGAGATGTGCAGACACTCACACATGCACTCACACATGCACGGACAAATGTTAAACTGACAGTAGACGAGAGCAGCTATGGAGAATGAGTTTCTGCTTAAGACTCAATTAAATGATCGCTGCCAAGACGACCTAATTTTCTCCAACACTAGCCCAGGGCTGCTAAGAGTAGTCCATCATTTCCACAGGATGCTGTGCATGCTGTGAAGGTACGCGAGCGCAAGCACGCTTGCTAGCGTGTGGATTTTTCACTTTTTTTCAGTTCACAAACAGATGAAAAATTTTATTTGCATGTATGATATCTGCTCAGTCGGCCGGCGCAGGCATTTAGAGGACCCCCTAGAAGTCTAGCAGAGAGACCGACTGCTGCCCGCGGTGCCGCAAACGCCGCTGTCAGATTTGTTTGTGGAGGAGGAAAATAGCGTAAGAGAAACAAAGTCAATGTTGTGTGGAGAAAAAAAAGAAAAAATGAGAAAAACACTTGTCGTATATGTTGCAAAGCAGTCGATCGGCACAGGGTGTGTTTAAATCTTTCACATCTGGTGAGTCATTTATAACTGATCGGTTCCCTTTTCATTGTCAGGATGCAAAAGAAGCCTCATCAGTTTGTTGATGCTGGTATAAGTTTACTTCCACCAAACTCTGACTACATTGACTGTTTTTTATTACTGACAATAGATAACACTGTCGATTTTTCCACAGAAAGCGAGAGTTCAGCAGGGAAACCATGCAAAGTTACACTGGTCAGCTCTGACAATGCTGCATGCTTGTGTGTGTGTGTGTGCGTGTGTGTGCGCGTGTGCATGCGCGTGTGTGTGTGTGTGTTCATGTGTTCAAACTTAGCCACCGCAGCACATTTTCACCCCAGCTGTGGGAGGCTACGTTACATAAGCGTAAACTTGACCCTGATGCTTCTCCTCCTCTTCCTAACACTCCGATCTTCCTTTCTCATCCATCCTCCGTCCCAACAGGCCTGACGAGAATTATCCCAACCCGCATGCCGACCACACACGCCCTCCCCCATGAAAAAGCAAACAAAGGCAAACACGTTATCACCCACACATAATGCTTGACAGGTGCTGGATATTAATTTTGGAGTCAGCCCTGCTTTTCTTTCAAACCTGGAATCAGTTTACTGTGTTAATAATTGAACTCGTACAACAAATACTGGTTACTTAGTGTATTGAACTCTTGGTTACTGTACCTTAACTGTACATTCGTTTTTGCTAAGCCGTACAGTTCATCTCTGTCTGTCTGATTCTGGGCTCAGTACAGAGGAGGTGAAAACCACACACACACACACACACACACACACACACACACAGGACAAACAAACAAAACAATCCTGCCTGACACAACACACGGGAAATCAAACCACTGCCTTTCCTCTGGCGTTGTACAGTCTTAAATGTTTAGTCTCTTCGTTCTTCCTCTCTCCGTGCCCTGCAGCAAGGCAGGGGGTAGATGGAGAAGGGTAAGGAGGGGGTGGGGTGGTGAATGTGTGTATGTGTGTGTTTGTGTGTGTGTGTGTGTGTGTGTGTGTGTGCGTGTGTGTGCGCGTGTGCATGCGCGTGTGTGTGTGTGTGTGTGTGTGTGTGTGTTCATGTGTTCAAACTTAGCCACCGCAGCACATTTTCACCCCAGCTGTGGGAGGCTACGTTACATAAGCGTAAACTTGACCCTGATGCTTCTCCTCCTCTTCCTAACACTCCGATCTTCCTTTCTCATCCATCCTCCGTCCCAACAGGCCTGACGAGAATTATCCCAACCCGCATGCCGACCACACACGCCCTCCCCCATGAAAAAGCAAACAAAGGCAAACACGTTATCACCCACACATAATGCTTGACAGGTGCTGGATATTAATTTTGGAGTCAGCCCTGCTTTTCTTTCAAACCTGGAATCAGTTTACTGTGTTAATAATTGAACTCGTACAACAAATACTGGTTACTTAGTGTATTGAACTCTTGGTTACTGTACCTTAACTGTACATTCGTTTTTGCTAAGCCGTACAGTTCATCTCTGTCTGTCTGATTCTGGGCTCAGTACAGAGGAGGTGAAAACCACACACACACACACACACACACACACACACACACACACACACACACACAGGACAAACAAACAAAACAATCCTGCCTGACACAACACAAGGGAAATCAAACCACTGCCTTTCCTCTGGCGTTGTACAGTCTTAAATGTTTAGTCTCTTCGTTCTTCCTCTCTCCGTGCCCTGCAGCAAGGCAGGGGGTAGATGGAGAAGGGTAAGGAGGGGGTGGGGTGGTGAATGTGTGTATGTGTGTGTTTGTGTGTGTGTGTGTGTGTGTGTATGGGGGGGGGGGCTCCTGCAAAACCCACGTAGAGCTGAGAGGTGAGGCAAGGCTGAAGGGGAAGAGGGCGCCGAGGTTGGTACAGAGAGGTAAAAAAAAAAGAAAAGAAACATATTGACAGACATGTACTATGAATAGAAGAAGTTTGATATGGAAAAGTGAGAAAGGGGGGAGGAGGAAGAAATGGAGACGAGAGAGAGAGACAGACAGAGAGAGGGAGAGAGAGAGAAAATGGGGGGTCCTATTGTTGCCGAGCTTTAAGTGGATAAGTAGACATGTGCTCTGGCTGCCTCTCTTCGGGCTTAATTGAGGGAGCTGAGACAAAAGGGGAAACATAATTATTCGCTCTCTTTCTCCCCGTCTCTCGCTCGCGCTCTCATTTTCGCAGCATATTAACACACCGAGTGTGTATTAACACAATGGCTCGCGCAACAGCCGCCGAAGCATCATTACCACGCGGACGTGCCCACACGCGCGCACAAGCACACCGAGAGGGGACAAAGAACAGTTTCCATAAAAACACAGCTCAAATAAAAAACGTTGGAAAAATAAGTTCATCTGCTTCATTTTTAACGCTGCATTTTCTTAATCAGTGAATTTATCACTAGCAACGTGTTTTAAAAAGCAGATCTTCTGTTTTCCGAGCTGAACAGTAGAAAAGTGCCTCTGGCTTCCGGGGTACAATGGACTGAAAACCCGAGAGAGACAGAGAGAGAGACAGACAGAGACAGAGAGACAGAGACAGAGAGACAGAGAGAGAGAGAGAGAGAGACAGAGAGAGAGAGACAGAGAGACAGAGAGACAGAGAGACAGAGAGACGGAGAGACGGAGCCGAGCAGCGCACTGGCACCGGCGGTGACGCTTAACAGCGCTGTCAGGAGCCGCTCTGCCCCGGGGCTCTCCAACTCGGGCTGCCACGAAAGTTACATTAAAAAGATGCTAAACACCTATAGTGTCTCACGTCTGTCACCCAACACGTGAACGCAGACACAGACACATGTACACACGCGCACACACACACACACACACACACACACACACACACACACACACACACACACACACACACACACAGAAGCAAGCAGGCGGTTTTCTGTGTCACACACCGGAGCGCAGTGGTATCAAGGCAGACATGCTTCCAGTCACACACACACACATCAGTTCCCACACTCTTTGGAAAAATACCAAAGGCCTGTTGGAACAGCAGCGGAGCAGGAACACCCTCGCCCCCACCTCTTCCTCCTCCTCCTCCTCCTCCTCAGGCAACCCTTCTATCCGTGCACCTGTCTCGTAGCTCCGCCCCCCTACTACACCCAGCTCAGGTCTCCGCGCTGAAACCCCAGAGGAGGCGAAGGCGCGGTGCGTAAAGACGCTGCGCCGCGAAGGGAGCAGAACAAAGACTGTCTCGTTGCTTTTTCTTTTCTTTTTTAAAATCAGACGTCGAACTCAGATTCTGAAATCAGCAGGTCCCCGAACGACAACAACCAATCGTAAACTTTCCCTCTACACAACTAAGTCAAAACTTCCACTTCGAATCCGCCCCGACGTGGATTTAGCGAAGAGCACTGTGGCGGAGATGCTCGCCGGAATTTGCGCGACGCTTATTTCGAAGCCGTTTTTCTCTCTGAGCTGTAAATTATCTGTTGCACATTAATTTCCTCTAAAACACGTGAACAAGATCCCGTCAAATGAAGCAGGCGCCTCATTAGTTAGAGGTGACGTGCTCCTCATTGGTTTAACCGTATGTTTCCCTGTGGGATTAAGGGTGTTGTTTTAGACTCGAGGATTGGCTGTTAAAATGATATGAAGTTGTCATAAGCTATTAGTCAAGGGTTTCATCCAGTTTCATCCATAGTGTCACACAGTTCATGATCTGAAATCATCATAAGTCTCCGGCACTAGATTAAGACAAAATTGATATAGTTTCTTATGTCAGATTAACAACCATCAATGATAGGATGCATGGCCCGGAAGAAAAGACGCTTTGATCATTTCTTATGATATAAAAATGTTTCTGGAGACTGGACTAAATAAACATAAAGGCTTTTAGTGTCAGAGCCGAGACGTTATTGGGACAACAGTGCTTAATGTCGCCTTTTTATCACTCTCTGTCATTCCTTTGTCATTCCAGACCGCACAAATGAAAATAACCCAACCTCAAAGAGACTCCGCAGGTAGCAGCAGTGGTGACCGGTCTAGACACGGCTGTAACCGGAGAAGCTCTCGGCTTGACTGACCCCCCCTGACCTTTCCCTGCACTCACTGCAAAAACCAAGGCCGACCCCCCGTCGGGCCTCAAAGACGCGTGACGCAGTCGCCCGGCCCACCCTTCCCTTAGGCCCCCCGCCCCCTGCACCTTCCACATACCATGCCCCCCCCCCGGGGGCAGGGGAGTTAAGTCTCTGTGGTTACACGCTCTCTAGGGGGTAAACAAAGGAATTTCTGAATGGGGAAAACGTTATTCCTAGCAAGTCAAAATAGACTACCATGGGAATCCTGGGGAAGGTTCCTTGTCAGTATGTCTCCGTGCTCCCCGATCTTGCGTGCACACATGTGCGCGCCTACAGAAATGCACACAAACACACCTGCGAAATGTGTGTATGTGCGCCGGAGCTTCCCTGCTGCTGTTTACGCTGAGCAAACCTGCTTTGTAAGATAACAAACACACTGCGAATATCAGACGAATCTAGGAGCAGGAGGACTCAGTGGTCCAAACAAACGGGGGATCAGGGACTTATCGGTTAGTGCAAGTCTGTGTTTGCGCTACTAGGTGTGTGTCCATGCTCCACATTTGAGGAGGGACAATACTGTATCCATCTTATGCCGAGATAACAGTCAGACGTGCTTGGAGCGCACACTCCACTGCACTCCCACAACCCCTATGAGACGGGACTGTGTCAGACATCACTGGTAGAATTCCCTGGAAGAGGGAGATTAGCTTCTTATTCATCCTTTCGGGATCTGACAAGACCCCCCCACCCCCCACTCTCTGCTTAAACACACACACATGCACATGCACAAACAACGCATGTGCCTGCAAGCGTGAGTCTCGGCTGCTGCTCAAATCAAACATTCATTTTCTTTTCAAGTGGCGGGAGACAAATTATAATTCCTTCCTGCGGAACGCCTTCAGAGGAGGGCAAAGTACACAAATGACAGAACAAAGTAGAGTGGGAGGAAAAGAGAGATGATTGTTATGAATTCAAGACGGTCCCCTCTATTTGTCATTTCTTAACGGAGAAAAGCGAGTCACGATTTAGGTTTGTGTTGATGATCGTGGCAAAGCAAATTCACTGCCAAATCCTCTCAAGAGGGCTGCAAAAATGTGCCAGGGAGTGAAAAAAAAAATTAAATTGAAAAAAATGTGATGCGGTGCCTTCAAAAAGTGAGAAGAAAAAGAAGAAAAAAATGTTTAAAAAAAAGATAGAGGACAGTGGATTTCAATGTCAACCAGTTCACTCCACTTTACTCCTCAAGTGTCACCAGCCTCATTAAATGCACTCCCTCCGTCTTTCTAGGAGCTTATGCTGTACGCTCCTTAACTCAGATTTCAGCTGACTGTCTCTGCAGCACGGTGCAGTCAGGGATTACCATATTTTGAAGGAAAAAAAAAAATCCTTCTACCACAAGTCCTCCATTGAGCGTGAGGCCCACGAGACTCCACGGTTGTGTGTAGCTTTTGACGCGCCTCTCTGCGCTGCTGAGTGCAACTTCAGCAGCCATCGAGTCCCTGCATGAATCTGAAGATGGGAGATCCCATAGACTTAAACTTCTTATTATGATCTTTCAAGATGTATATTTTAATGGGGGGAGGGGCTTTCACACTGTATGACCAGAGTTCTCCACTCTCACGCTTGTTCTAAGATGAAGGAGGAGATCAAGGTGTGTCAGCCTAAATGAAATCCTTCCTGTACTTCCCTTGTAGGTTACTATGCCACTGGAAATCCTCTTGTTGATAGAGTATAACCATACACCGTTGCGGGTTGAATGGAGAATGTTAAACCATCATTTGCTTTTTGTTAAATTTTAATAAAATCGACCCCCCTCCTTTGCCATTCCTCAATCAACTCTCATTTGTCCCGATGAAAGAGCAATTGCACAGGCAAGTCATCAAAACCACTCATCTAAATGTTGATGTGGTAATTTGTGGTTCCCAATATGTGAGAGACAGTTTAAAATAAATAAATAAATTTAAAAAACGGTGTTTAATTATTCAGGAGGAGTGGGACGAGACAATGACTGTGCTCCAGATTCAGCTGGTAACCGTAGAAACCCTGCGGGGTAAAATGCAACCAGGGGAGGAGCGGCTCGGAGTGAAGGAATAAGATAGAGAAAGATGTAAGAAAAAAAAAAGAGAGGAGCACTGTGCGGACGTGGCAGCATATTTAAATTCCCTTGAAATGACACGTGGGCAACAGCAAGCTACTACAGGATTTTATTATAAAGCAGATAACACCCAGTCGGTTTCATCCATAGGCAATATCACATGGTTTCGACCCCCGTCCATTTCTATCAATCCCCTTCTTCTTTTTTTTAAAGAAAGAATCAATGTATCACAGAGATTCCCTTGGTATTTTATCAGTGCAAAACTAGGAACTGGAACAAAGAAGAGGACAAAAACCCACAACTAATTTACTGATAAATTCAAAACTTTTCTGACTCTCTCAATCTGTTGTGTTTCCTCTGCTGTCCTAGTCAGATGTAATCACTGCTGCACTTTGGCAAGCACACTGGAATCCTGCACTGTCTGCGTTATCGGATTCCTTGCTACGACTGTGTTGTGATGTGCAGAAGTTGTCCCACTTTTCTGTTTTATCCCAGTTGCACCAAGACTCATTGCTTGCAGCTTGGTTGACAGACAGGTGCAAGAATAAAACACGCTTGATTTCGGCGTCAAATGATGTCTTCGGAAATTCGTAGCAGTTAAACCCTGGCGTCGCCACAGATTCAGACACAGTCGCGTATAGACACAGACAGGTGTGAATGGAGCCAAATTGGCGGGTAATACGTCCTATTCCTCTCTGTGCACTGAAGAGACGGCGAAATGACAGGGTGGATGGGTGGGCAAGAGGGATAAGAGGGTTTCAGGCAAAGGTAGGCTGATTGAGGTGGGGGTGGGGGGGTGGGGGGGATGAGAGCGGTGAGAGGGTCTGAAAAAAAAGAGAGAGATGATGGTGTTGAAAGGGGGATGAGAGGTTGTTAGAGCGGCAGGGAGCGGGTGTTGGGCCACAGGTAGACAGACAAATGATGTGTGCTGAGGTGGAAGGAGACACGAGAGGTAAAGAGGTGGAGTGGTGCTGATAGGTCCTGAGGGGCTGATAGAGATAGATGTCGTGTCAAAGTAGGGCAGATGTGAACTGGAGTAAGACTATCTGCACAGAGCTGCTGAAGAGGTTATCGCCGGTGTTGGTGTGTGTTCATCGGTGCAGGAATGACCGGACGGTCTACGAACAAGAAAAGGAAAAATTGTGGGGAGGAATTGTTGTTCGCTACTGTACAAAAACTGCCTTTGAACAGATCGATTAAAAAAATAGTTTGTCACAAAAAATGAAACTGTCAAAGAAAATAATCAATTCATGCTATGTTTTTGTAAAAGGAAAAAATGAATAATTTCACTCAAATCATGCGATGACTATGATTATCCAGATTAATGTAATAGTTTGATTGAGTTGTTTACACATGGTTTATAATAACCTGCCTTCTCCAGTAATCCAAGTTTGGATGAGCTGGTTTACCATTGAAAGGAAGTATGAAAGGAAAACGGGGGGACTGTTTTTCAAAAGATCTTTTTTTATGGATCCTCCACAGAATAAGATGATCAAGGTTAAAGTACTGTAACATTGCAAAATGAGCAGCTATTAGCTTCCTCTAGTTTTAATCAAATAGTTTAAGTCATGCAAACACAGTTAATAAAACACAGAGCAGAAACTCTTATCACTTTATTAATTAAGAAAACCGCTGAGTCCCTGCAAAGCCTTTGTAGCACTACCAGGGAGCAAGAGAGGGGATTTAGCATGACCGCACAAGGACAGGTAAAGGAGGGAAGCAAAAATGGTGGGGTCACCATGGGAGAAGAAGGGGGAGAGAGAGAGAAAGGAAAGATATTAAGATTTTAAGGGAGGAGGAGTAGAGAGACACAGGGGAAAAGAACAGCTTTAATAATATAAATCTGGCAGAGGCGAGGAAGCAGGTAATGTTAGGAGAGCAGTTAGTGGCTGAGGAGCTGGCAGCAAAGCGGAGGACTGGAGGGAGAGGTGGAAGGGGGAGGGGGACGGTGGGGGAGGTGGAAGGGGAAGTTATCTTAGTGCATCCCTGCACCTGAGTCAACAGCAGCGCTCGCAAACAAAGTACCCCCTTGAAGAAGGGACGGGAGACAATGCAGCACAGTGAGGGATGGGGGTCAGAAATGTTCAGCAGGAATGTGACAGACAAACAGCAGCTCGCCGTGGAGCGTCTCTGCCTCTCAGGCCGACAGGGGCTGCAGACCACCACGGCGATACAGTGTAGTCCCACGCAAACCCTCTATACGCTGTTGATGCTATTAAATCTAATAATATGAGATTAAACTTTATTAAGGAGGCTGAAACGCTTTCTACTGGTCAAAAACAGAAAAAAAAAATGATTTCCATGATGACTATTTTTGTCAGCAGTTTACCACAGAAGGACTACACACCCTATTTCTACCCACTTCTTCATTTGTGGATCATGCCCACACACACGCACCCACACACACACACACACACACACACACACACACACACACACACACACACACAAACGTCCTTAGAGACAGTAAGGTGTGACAGATTCAGAGAATGACAGAGGACCTACGCCCAGAAAGTTGTATCAAGGTTCTGCAAATTTCAATGAGAACAAACCGCTTGGGCAAACTTTGCGCACAATAGGTTTCCCAAAGAGACATTAACCTTAGTTCAAGACTGTAACAAAACCGTGTGGTTCTTAGGACTGGAACTAATGATTATTTTCTTTATTGATTAACCTGTGTTCATCACTTTGTCAACAAAATGAGGCAAAGAAAGTGAAAAATAATAATTCTGTATCTTAAAATTGCTTGTTTTAGCCCAAAGCTTAAGCATTAGGAGAGTATACGAGTGATAACCTCAGGTTAGATCTAGATAAAGTCTCTCTCAGGGAACCGGACAGTTATGAAAATCCAGTAAGTACCAATCGTCACATTTGAACGTGACATTGACTTGTACTTAATATTGCACAGCATACACGGTGTAGAAAGATTTAGGTACTTATTTTTAGCTCCACCATATTTACTGAAACAAATGCTGTGAAGCTTAAAAGAAGAACATCATATGGAAACAAGTTGCATCCTGTTATGTTGTATCAAATTAGCATATGACCCTCCAGGCTGTGATCAACATAAGGCAACTAAAACCTGAATTTCCATTTTTTGAAAGCAGCATCTTCCTTGAAATTGCATTTTCTGCTACTTATCAGGGAAGGAATAATGAATTTTTCATCATTAAAATGCATGCCGATGTGGGTAAACCCTAGTCACTGTAAAGGTTATAAAAGTTGGTTAATCTTCATTATCCCTGGCTACATCGAACACGAGTCTCCTCGCATTACTATCCTATAGGATTTCATTCAAGGTTTAAACGATATCTTGTGACAAAAACAGCGCTATCGATGAGACAACGATGTCAACAACGTGTCAGCAAATGCAGTGTCTCTAGGTCGGATCTAGGTCAATGGGTCCATTTCCTGGGACTTGAGCTCCTGTGTGGACTCGGGCCGGGTGTTATTGTTTGGGCTCTGAGTGGCTACGGTGAATAGAGCGTCCCCTCTCAATGCATTAGTGACCTGTATACGCTGCACACGACTCACTGACATCTGAGTGCTGGCCTGAGGGGGGTGGACAAAGGCAATCTGACCACACACACTCTCACACACACATTCATGTGCCTAAAAGCTAATGTACCACAGGACAATAACAACAACACGCAGTCTAATAGAAACCTTACACAGCGTTCACCACAGGCGTTTTCTTTTTTATTTATCCCCAAAGAAACTCAATCCAAATAACAAAAAGAAATCCATGCAGCTCTGCCTGCAGGCCTTCATCCTCGCTTTTGTTGCAACCAAACACACACACACACACACAAAAACACACATTCAGACATATTCCCATACATATTTGCACGTGCACACACACTTACAAATGCACACAAGGGCTGTTGAGACCGCCTTGTGCGATTCTCGCTGCATCGCTTCCAGGTCAACGGGCAGGAACGCGAAGTGTTACTATGTGATGAGGCCTGAGTCGCTGGCCAAGTCGGCGTTCTCTTTAACTAACTCTCTAACTAACTGTAACTAATGTAATGTGGGGGGGGTTGAAACGAAAGACGGAGTGAGGGAGACGAGCGGAGGAGAGAGGAGACAATGACTAAGTGGCCTGTTTCCTCTGCTTTAATTACACAGTCACATGGACGTCCACTTGGATTGAAAAAACACTCAAAACACAGAAACGCTCACTCAAAGCGAGGGGGGGGGGGTGTCAAGATATCCAAGCAACGATTAAAAAGGAAAAAAAAAAGTGCAAACATGGCATACACAGTCTTTGAAGACGCTCTTTGCCCCCCCTTCAGTAATTCCTCCCTTAAATCCCAACTCAGCACTTCACACACAATTGTGTTTCCACTCTCACTCCAAAGTCTGTTAAACCGGCTTCAGGTTTCCCCTTTTTCCATCAAACCTCACTTCCATATCTCAAAATCTCTATTCAAATTCTGCCTCCTACTTAAAACTCCACTCCCTCGGAATAGCAAATATCAAATTGTTTGCGATGCGCGCATCCATTTCGTTTGTTGATTGCTCCGTAAACAAAATTATAAATTCACCTCTCTCTCCTTTCTCTCCTGATGCTCATCTTCTCTATTGAGGGCAACCTACAAATATCTGAGGGTCTAACCATGTCAAATAAGATGTAGATGCATGTAGGCACACGCACGCACAAGCAGAGCGCAGACCAATGGGTGGGCTTGAACGCAACACTGATCAGGGATAATGGGCAGACACGACAGGGATAGCAATGCTGTCACCCCGAGAGAGGAAGGAAGGAAGGAGGGATGATGGGGCAAGCGACAAAAAGAGAAGGACAAAGAGGGGGAGAGAAAGAGGGAGGGAGCGAAAGGAAGGAAGGAAGGAAGAAACTCCCAATCCATCAGCGCACACACACTCACACGGAGGAAACAAAAGGGAGGAAATGAATGAGGGCACATGCCGGCTCACGTCAGCCCTGAGACACCCCTCCCCCGCCCGGACCCCCTTCTCCTCAATTAGAGGCATCCCCTTCTGCTTCTCCCACTCCGTTCCCATCTTTCTTCCCATCGGGGGGTCGATGTTGAGAGGTCTGGCGCAAGACAGAAGTGTTCTCCACCTGATGTTACGCTCAGCCCCGGCTAGCAACTCCAACGGTCCTGGCCAACAGGACGAGCGCCATCGCCGGGCGGACGCACGCGGTCAGAAGGCATCGGTGTGACACGATGTTCGCCCTGACTCATTCTGCCTCTCTCGTCCGGCACGGATTCACATATTTTCAAAAGCTCGCGCCGAGGGTCAAGACCATATAAAACACATACACAAACAAACTATACGCTAATAATGCTCCTCTAATTACTACATAAAACATAAATGCCATTTTCCCATTACATTTTCCATATGGTCTGTGTTTTGAACGGAGCTTTTTTAATTACATAACCTCACTGTGCCCTCTTTGCAATTGTTTTACAGCGCCTGACTAGAAGATTTACACTATCAACTGTTTACCTCAGTGTGCCTTTTGCCACTTTTCTGGAAATTCGGTTAAAATTCGTGCTACATCTGGATGCAAACTTGATTAAGTTAGTTTTTAGAGGAAGGAGGAAGTAAAATTACGACCCCGAGGTTGGGAACCATTTACTTATTCCATCGTCTATGCTGCAGGGGGATCCCCCCTACTCACGCATGCCGAGAAAAGAAGGGAAAAAAAAACACGTCTCACCACCCTCAGATGTCAGTTTTGTCTTTGCTTTTCCAAAACAGACTTCAACAATGTCTGTCTGCTTCTGGTCTGCAAGTGACAGCGGCAGAGAATTGGGAGAGTGAGCAACAGGAACATACCCACAAAACACACACACAAGCTCACAGAAAGAAGACAGACACACGGAGCCCGAACAGACCCACAGTCAAACGCAAACATTTAAACAGCTTGATTGCGTGTGGGGAGATGGGCACTGGGGGCTGCATAAGCCCCATATTTGCTCGACAGCAGAAAATAAGTGGACCGCCGAGGAAGAGGGATGAAGCCTCAGCGAAGCAAACAGCCAGAGAAAGAGAGAGAGAGAGAAAGAGCGGGAAAGAGCGGGAGATCATCCCTTTCATGTTAATTGCATCATCCCTTTATCATGCCCGCCACATGCTCATCAAACTGCATCTTGTGTGCAGCATCTGAGAGGCCGTCCGTCTGATCTGCCACAAGGTCAGAGGACTCTCATTGACGGTGGAGGGTAAAGATGTGAGAGCATCCGTAGTAAGCTTGAGTTCCATGTTGTTAATGGCGATGATTATGATGATGATGATGATGATGATGATGATTATTTCCATTTATCTAATGTGTTATTTGATGCATGGGGCGCTTTATGAGCTTTACATGGACTGATCAAAGGATAAGTGTGACTTGGATATTTGTATTTATAGGACAGATTAAACTGAGGCTGCAGAGTATCTGCTAGTGTGTTCAATCTGTGATTTTGTGTGTGTTTGTGTGGGTGTGTGTGGGTGTGTGTGTGTACAAATTTGTTCCCAACAAGGTAAACATCAAACTTTAGGGTTAAGACATGGTCTTTACTCAGTGTAGTGCCCTATAGGTGAGCTGACCTATCATGAGAGCAGTGTATCAATCTGGGTCAGAGTGTACACAGCCTCACACACTATACAAACATACACACACACAGCCACACACACACACACACACACACACACGCCCACAAGGCTCACTTAACGGAGACCCCCCCTTCACGCTCACACACTATATTAGCTTACTGTACACAGATGGAGCACATGGTTGTGTGGTTGCGCACACACTCAGATCGGTCCTAAACACACACACACACACACACACACACACACACACACACACACACTTGCAGGCGTAGTAACTGGACACACATCCACACATAAACCTGAATGAGTAGTATGTAACAGTATATGAGATAATGGCTTTCCCCCCTTTTTCAAAGCCCCAGGCTTTCACAAAGTCTTTGTCAATTTTGAAAAAAAGTGTGCACGTGTACGACACACACACACACACACACACACACACACACGCGCACACACAAGCCCACACCCACACACAGCCACAGCCACAGCAGTTTTTATCTGCCACTATAAATCCTTTCACGGATCACTTCCTCAAAAAACCCTGCCAGTGTTTAACTTCCTCGTGGCAGCAACTGGAGCAATGAATTGTAGCAAGAAAGATAGCATGGGGGACAGATAAGAAGAAAGAGAAGAAGAGAAGAGGAGAGACCAAGAGAGGGAGAGAGACAATTAGGTTATATCTATATTCTTCTTAAAGTCAAAAACAAACACTAACAGTGAAGGCTGATACAGAGTGAGCATCCGTCCAATGCTAAAGCTAAAGCTATGCAGTCGATAAAATGTGTTAAAATCATTATTGTCTTATTTTGAGACCTTGTCAGGGTTTATTGTACAAGTGTAAATATTCTTAAAGATAATCATTTGGTACTTTATATTTACTGAATCGTAATTATCCAGCGTTTTTGTAATGTGGATACCTTATCCGTCTTTTCACAGAAATGTTAAACCATACTCTGTGAATACTATGCTGACTGGTCAATATAGTTTGCCATTTCTTTTTGATCACAAGGACCTAATATAAGTTATTTAAAAAAAAAAAAGAAAGACCCGTGAAACTAAATTATTTGACTTGTTACTTGGGCTGACTTCTCTCAGTGAGTCGGACCAGATACCTAAGAACGCTGCTTTTTTTGTTGTTGTCGTTTGTTTTGTTATGTGTGTTTGTTTGTTTTTAACCTCTCCGGCGAAGAGGCACAGAAGTGAGAGAGAAAGGACAGCAGGGACTTTGTGCCCTTTGACCCCTCGTAATTCTAGGGCTGTCTGGATGCCTGGAGATGACCCTCGGCACAGCTGAGCCGCCAGTTACTCCACAGACACGCGCACACACACGCATTTTAGTGACAAATGCTAAGCCCATATGACGTATTTAGAAGGAGGTAAAAGTGCACATATGCAGACTCCCCTCCTTTTTCTTTTTCTATTTTTTTTTTTAAATCACCTTTGGCTACCGCCACCCTCTGCCAAGTCTCTAACAGCTGCTCTCTCAAGACCTTCGGTAGCTCTTAGGTCTCCCTCTTTTGTCTGTCTCCTCCATCTCTATCTGCTCCTCAGCTCTACTCTCCTCTCCTCTGTTAATATTTCCACACACACACACTAAGTAGGCTAATGTCTTTATCAGATCCAAATCCGTTACTGTATGATCCCTCTTTATTCATTTTGCATCGCACACCTTTTGATGGCATATCCAGAAATTTTGATCACTGGCTTGGGCTTTTTTTTTTTTCCTCTTTCCTTTTCTTTTTTTTCTCTAATTCTCCAGAGTGCCACGGATCTCTAACAAGCTTTCAAAGACTCATTACTATAACTACCACTTGAGTTTTTTGATCATAGGAGTAATCTCGCTCTCACTTCATCCACAGTAATAACAAATGTCCTTCTGTGCTTCTTACGTAAAAGCCCCTGATCAGACGTACACACTGGTACAGTACGCATCATCATGTTTGCTCTTTGAGCTATATAGTTTGTTCAAAGGCGGGAAAAGGTCAGGTGCTACCGTTACGGAGG
This sequence comes from Istiophorus platypterus, assembly GCA_016859345.1. Taxonomy (NCBI): domain Eukaryota; kingdom Metazoa; phylum Chordata; class Actinopteri; order Istiophoriformes; family Istiophoridae; genus Istiophorus; species Istiophorus platypterus. Next base: position 19,393,547 of record CM029129.1, on the reverse strand, counting down.
GCTGTTTCGTTATCACGAAATTACCTCAAGTAGGAAACTAGGCTGTGTCCCAGTGAGGGCATTAATGATTGATAAAACTTTCTCCAGCACCCACTATGACATGCATGATAGCTATCTCAGCAAAATGTGTTCTTTTTTGGTGCAGATTACATGTATTTATATACATTTATATACATTTATATGAATGTAGGTGTGTGTGTGTGTGTAAGAGAGAGAGAGGGAGAGGGAGAGAGAGAGGGAGAGAGAGGGAAGCGGGAGAGACCAAACAGTAGTACAGTGTACTAGCAAAGGAGAGAAGTCACACTCACACACAGAGGCACACTGTATAAGAAAGTACGCCGTCTTACAAATACGTTGGCTTTTCAGACATCATACACACATACAACACACACACACACACACACACAAGGACCATGTACAACAAGAGAATTGAATAAGCTTGTACTGGTAGAAGAAAATAAGATGCTCATATGTAGAACCTCTTACTGTAACTGTCTTTCTCACACAAACATACACATTCACATAAATGGCTCAAAAATCATTTAAACACAGTTACTTTAAACACACAAGCCACCTCTACCTGTCCCTCCCTGCCCCTGTCGCCCCGCAAAGCTCCTGAAAAACTACCCCAGCAAACGAGAAACGTGTCCCTTTACCTTCTACTTGTGCTCCACACCTGCATGTATAGCAGTTAATTCCCTGTGGTGGTTAAAACCCCGTCAGCACGTGTCCTCTGCCAGGGCAAAAACCTGGTGTGGGGGGGGGTCCTCGCATCAGTGAGACGTCTCCTGCACTCCAGCGTAGCGTTTGACTCTGTGGACCCACGCTCACACACACACGTCACAGTACATACTCACACACATGCTGCCTTCTTGCACGCCTAGACCAGACTGAGGGCTGAGGAGAGGGTGTGTGAGTGTGTGAGAGTGTGGTGTGGTGTGTGGTGTGTGGTGTGTGGTGTGTGTGTGTGTTTGTGTGTGTGCTGCCTGAGCCCGCCCTCTTTTTCTCTGGATCTCCCGTCCTCTCCCACATGCACTCCCCCTGCCCTCCTCCTCCTCCTCCTCCTTCCTCAGCCCCCCCCCTCGCTCTCTCTCTCTCTCTCTCTCTCTCTCTCCAATTTCACCTCCCCCGGCTTGCCAATTGACTGCCAGCATGTGTGCTGGGTCTGTGCCTCTAAGCCTTTGGATGTCCCAGTCCACTTTTTAATTGCTCGCTCTTTGGCCCCAAAAGTTCTACACAAAAAAACAAAGACACACAGATACAGCTGACAAGCACAGTCATGCACAAACATATAAGGGGAACATGTACAGACGCAAGCACCCTCGCATAGTATCAAATCATATGGACTGAAATATGAGTATTTTCCCCCCCAAAAAATATAGAGATAATACAAAACAGGACAGTGAAATCTAAGTAGGTAGGAAATGTTATTTTAAGGTGCACAGAAAGGTGCGGGAATCCATCATTTTCTTATCAATTTTCCACAAGAGCTGCTGTAGCTCACGTTGTGATGCTGCCGCAGGTTTTTTTTTGCTTTTTTGCTTTTCTTTTTTCCCACGCATCCCTCCTCTACCGTTTTACAACCCACCGGGCTTTCTGTAACAGAGGGTTTGAATAAAAAGAATGCACCCACAAGTGGTAGTTCTTCTTGTTTTTACTACTCACTCCCACGTTCCGCATGTCAAGGTATCACCACCTGTAGGCTCGAAACGAGGCTCTGAGAAGTTTGGGACTTAGAAATGATGTGTGGTAGAAATGAAATGAAATGAAAAGGCTGCTGTCGTGATAATAGTCCATTTTTTCCTACCTAGGATTTAACCTTTGAGTAATCCCACTACACCCAACATGTTTAAGTCCTTTTGTCATTTGTTTGGAGCTTGTAACCCTAAAACTCATACACACATGGGATAAAATTTACTTTTTTTCTTTAAATTGTAAAATGTTCACACAAGGGAGTGTGTACACTTTTGAAATCTCATAAAACCTTACCTTGGTTAAAAGCCATAAAAAAATAAATACATTTTTAAAAAAACGGAAAGTGCGGACAAATTCTCATCTGGACTTTACTCAGCCAAAAAATGGCTTCACCACTCCAGAGACTTTTATGATCCAAGAAATAAAGAAATCTCCTTTAGGGCATTTTTTTTTCAAGAGTTTTGTTGAGGAGGTCCAGTGGTGAGTTAGATCCAAATGTATTAAAACGTTTCCCTCTCAGAACATGGAAATGCTTCATTAGTCTACATCTGGAAATCTAATTAGGCAAATACAACTGAAAAATAAATAATTTTGTCTCTGGAAATAACAAATCATTTACCGAATTGTTTGGCTTGAGGATATGGGAATCAATGAGAAAAACAGGGGAGATTACGTCGTAGGCTGATGATCCCCATTGTCTCTGTCTGCTGTACTGTGAGGCTACAAGAAATAACTGGGAGCATTTAACATTTATAGAGGCAAACATGTCAGGACAAAAGGGCAGCGAAGGTAACAGATCTACCCAACAAAAGGCACTGACACAGTCTCCAGAGGGGAGAGAAGGGAGACAAAGTCCAAAACACAAAGTCACTAACAACACAGGTGCACGGATAAAACGCGCACGCACACACACACATACAAACACACACGCACGCACGCACGCAGGCACGCACGCACGCACGCATGCATGCATGCATGCACGCACGCACACACACTTACAGCTTTTTACCTCCAGGCACACAATGACATTTCAGCACCCAATTCAGACAATTGCACTGCACTGATTCTTGCCTATTCCTGTTCTTTGGTGTGCAGCACGTTTGTATGTACGTGCACATACGCTGTCTGTCTGTCTGCCTGCCTGCCTGCCTGCCTGCCTGCCTGCCTGTCTCTCTCCTAGCACCTGTCTGCTCGTCAGACCTCATTCTCTTCCCGGTCTGTCCCCTTCCTCTCTGTCTCCGTGTTTGTTTCTCTCTGCGTTATCTAACAATATAGCCGGAGAAGGTCGTGTCCTGCTGGAAGCCGGCTGAAACAGGAAATGACCAATCCAGGATGATGAACGGGGACTTACACAACCAGTTCCCACACTCCTACCCAAACACAGCGTTATTGGGCCGTAATGCAATTATCCAAGGAACGAGGAAGGAACTGGTTAGTAGCTGAGAGACAACGCTGGGCGGTGGATGCGACGGCAGGTTGGCACAGGCCGAATACAGAAGAGGTAATAATAATAATAACAACAGCAGGTGGAGGATGTTATGTAAGCAGAGACGAGGGCTGGAGGAACATCAGGATGTCTGGGGTTTTCTCCCTTTTTTTTGTCTGCTTGTTTTTGCTCTGTCTGCACTCATCATGCGGCGTGCTGCCTTCGCGTTGTGGAACACGCTCCTTGCTTGTCGTCAGCTGTGCGGTCGGGGAGGGCGAGGGGTAAATGAATATCAAAGTCTGTGGGATGGAACAGGCAGCTCGGTAGCAGCGCCGGGAGCGTTAGACGTTTTGGTTTTTCGGGTTGTTTTTTTTTCCTGTCTTCCTGCACACCTGAGCCGGCCTTTCAGCACAATAGACCCCACCTTTCAATCCTTATCAGTTGTTATCGTGGCGTGTTTGTGCGGGCGGAGGGGCGGCAACGCAATATCAGGCGAGACCTGAAAGGATGAGACACAGATTGGTTTCCAATTTCATGCCTCCTGCCATCTCTGTTGCTAAACATATCATATTTAAATTCATGAACATACTGTATTGGGGACAAAAAAAAAAAAAAGATATGCACATACTATATACAGAGTCAGGATGCCCGTTCCCCCCGCCCAACCGACACCCACCTTGCCATATTCGATAAAATCATTATCACCAGCCATGCGAGTGGGGCTGATGAATAATGCATGTGCTGCTGGGCCACAATAGTACATCCCTTCTGGCCTGCTACCTTTTTCTTATAGTAACATTAGCTACCGTTTGCTAGTTCCTATGCTCGGGGTCATATCAGCTAATCCCTGTCTGGCGCTATTACATTTTCCATTAGCAAGGCATACCGTTATGTATGCACATGCATTGTAGTATGTTCACAAAGCATGTGCACAGTCCGAGTAGAAAAATAAATTGGACAGGTACACAGAAAGACACAACGGCCCTCATTAGCAGTGACGACGGATGTGACTGACAGGCCGAGTGAGCAGGCATCAGGTGTTTGGCCGCGTCCCTTCATGATCGACACAAAGAAAGCGATGACACGCATCAGGTGCGACGCCATGATGGATGGTTGGGGTTTGACACGCCAGGTGACGCGTCAGTTATTTCCATCACGGGGTGTAACTGATCCCGCGCCGGGCCCGACCTCTCCTATGACCCCCTTCCGCCTTGCCTGCGCACTCGCGTACGTGCAGAAAGACACGCAACGCCACGTGCGCACATAGGTACGGTTGTTGGCGTTCAGTTTGCTGTGTCTTGGATATGTCAAAGTTCCTTGACAAATATCTTTGTCTCAGCCAATGTCAGATTTCACTTTAATTTTGTACCCATGCTATAAGACACAATAGGGCTATGAAAGCACAGGGTTGTGTTGCAATGCACAGCAAACGGCACAGTTATATCCCAGCTGAGGCAGATGAATGGTTCCGGTAAGTAAACAGTCAAGTTCATGTTAACACTTGCTAATGGACCAGTGGATTCTTGGTCCCTCAAGACTTCAGGGTCATAGGTGCAACATTAGCACAGAGCTATGAGTCTAATGAATATTCACATGGGAGAGGTTAGCTCATTACCTGTAGCGCAGTTACAAAACAGAAATATTGTATTCTGCACAATTTATTTTTAGTCGCCGTTATGTTAGTGCTCCTAAAACCATGCTGCTGCACTGATGTGGTTTGTTTATATGCTCTAACAGCACAGATGAACATGACCCCTCAGCCCCTCGCATGTTTTCCTGGAAGAAAAGAATCAGAGTTGGTTATTAACATTATATGAGTGTCTGATTCTAATTCTGCTGGCTGATCCCAGCACATCGACACCGCCGCGAGGAGGTGAAGTCGGACAGACAAGGGGGAAATGTCTAAATCTGGGCAAGAAAGTTTAATGCAATCAATTCAAAACAAACACAGAAACATCAATGACCTCTCTAGGTGTGAAAGTTAGATCAGTACGTAAATCCCTCATTCCCTCTGTAAATTAACAGGCTGTGTTACAGTCAGCTTCACTTATACCAAACCCGATGAACTGATTCTCACACAGCCACTTCAGTCCTTACTAATAAGGCACTCGCTGAAAAAAACAGAAGTACGCAAACATATTAGCAAAAGCGATCAGCCTAATTATCTGATAACAAACTGACGTTGCAGTGGTTCCTTTGTATACAGCACAAGCCCTTTGCTCTGCAGAAATCCTTTTCCCCGGGAACATTACATAGGTAATACTATATCACACTCATGTATGGTATATATCTTTTTCTAGCCTGTGCTGTGGTAAACAGGAAGACGAATGAAAACAGGGAGTGCCGCAGTCAGCGCTGCTTGATTTCAGGATCCGCTGGGTTTAAGACATGATAGCATATACATTTCCAAGGGCTAAAAATAAAATCAAACAACTATCTAGCCAAGGATTTGACAACACAAGAGCCTATTCTATCTACATGGTAATCCCTTAAATGCCTGTAGCCGTGGAAAGAACATAATTATGTGCAGTAAAGGTGAAGACAACATGTGTCTTTAAAAATTGTTAAGGCTGGATAAACATTAGTCAGCACCCATTAATGGTAAAACCAAGACCTGAAGCCCTGCTGACAGTAATATACAGACAAAATTTTAGCAAGAGTGGAGGAGGTGGGCTGACAAAGAGTCCTGAACTGGCACGCAGCATGTTTCGCAAGTGTAACTGGCTTCACAGAAGATCACATATAATCACAGAGACAAAGTAACAGTTATGAAGACTTATCTGTCCTCCTCAATGTGCATGCGGCAGAAACCTCCATATCAGTGGCGTAATGTACTGAATCATACTCATCAATTATAATCTCCATCAATGTAAACAGGGAGCAACATTAATTAGGGTGCTGCATTCAGAGATGATTATCTGGGATACCAGCACATGGGAGGGGTGGGAACAGCGCATACGTCTCTTTTGTTTTCATGCTGAATTACCATTTCTATCTCTCTCCCTCGTATCTTCTCACTTGTTATAACAAAGAGCAAACAAGCAAAAAAAAAAAAAAAAAAATGGCAGCAAAGGAATAAAAAAATGTGTGTGTGTGTGTGTGTGTGTGTGTGTGTGTGTAGACAGCGTAGAGTTTGATGAAGTCGTCGGAGGGAGGAAGAGTGAGAGACAGGTACCGTAATGCTGTGGCAGTGCTGCGACAGCCGCGCACCTAAACCGCACAACCTCCTGACCTTGTCGCAAACTGCACAGTCCATTTCGCACACACACACACACACACACCCCAGTGAACCAGTCTGTCTGGTCATAAACACACACACACACACACACACACACACACACACACACACACACACACACACACACACACACACACACACACACACACACACACACACACACACACACACACACACACACACACACACATCAATCTGCTCTTTTGTTATTAAAGTCCGCTCCCGACGCGTCGGACACATAGGCTCAAACCGTCATCACAAAACATCAAAAGACTCCGCTGCACATCACAGACTCTCGGACAAGGATGAAAATGGATTCTGACAACAGCTTCCCAGAAAAAACTGCCGTCCTCAAGCTCTGATATCACAAGTAACAGCGACAGGCGCACAAACACACAATGCAAATTAGGTCTTCCAGGATGCAAAAAAAATCACAAAAATACCTTTGGTAATTTGGTAATGAATTTGAGTACATAGGGATTTTTTTTCCCCCAGCAACAAAATTCACATTTGAGTTGTTGTGGCATTTCAATCAAAATCACAAATGTGAACCTCATGGTGTTGCAACAGCAAAGGTGAGGGCATCTGCAAAGTCGGTGTTATTCATCCTCTGGTGACAATGAATGCTTTGCGATTTCAGTCTGGACTAAAGTGGGTGGATCTATTGACATTGCCGTCAATAAAGCCGTGGCTAAAAATGATTTCAAGTATTAGGTTTTAATGACGGGGTGTTGTGTTGCTGCATTTTAACTGACGCTTAAGTCAACAGATTTCCAACCACCCTATTGTGTAATTCGGTACAGATGATCTCTACGGGATTAACCATTGTGATTTTTAATCTAGCGTCATGACAAACGTCTGCATGTGAACACGCTATACTGGTGAACATTATGTCTTCTCCCTTATACTGCGTATACACACAAACACACACACACACACATGTTCTCATGTACTTCCTGCTCATTTAGGAAATCTTTGCATGTGGGATTTTTCCGGGTCAAGCAGCACAGACAGAATTAGACCATTTTCCTGTCCAGTAGTTGTGCTTGTCTAAGAAGATCCTTCACTGTAACACAAAGCCAATTTCAAATTAACATCTTCATTCAGTAGCTCTCAGACTGAAACCTACAGAATCACACATAGTAAGAAACAGTTTTAAAGGCATAAATGATAAGAATATATACAAAAGTCAACATTACAGTGTCAACATTTAGAATAATGATGTAATACTATGAGTCTTATTTCACACTGTCTGACACCTATTGTAATAAACATCATATAATATAATAAAAAACTTTATTTAATACTGATAAAATCATTTATTTTCATTCTTAAGCCTTTTTTCATCAGTTTAGAGGATTTTTAAAGCACAAAGTACACTGTTGTGAGAAAAAAACAAATAAATAAAAGCAAAATCTTGGTACCAAGCTGTAATATCATGGTTCTTAACACAGCCACTGCCGCATCTACCGAGTTTTCAGCCACTTCAGCTGAAAGTTGACAGGACCAGCGAGGAAAAAAGGAGGGAGGGGAGGAGAAAACGGGAGATGAGGTTAAGAGGTTGAGTGTGGGGAAAGGAGGGGAGGAGAGGGAAGAAGGGATTAAAGCATCAGAAGGTATAGTGCTCCTCAGAAAGATGACGGGCTGATGGCTGTTCCCACAGGACTGACTGGAGGAGTAATCCCGCCAAATGGAAGAGTTTAACAGTTACCACCCACTGAGAGAGAGACACGGAGAGGCAGGGACATGAAGCGCTCGCACACTAACACACAGCGACACAAACATCGACAACACAACACAGGTGCAGACAAAACACTGATATCTCAGAGAACTAACCACTGTGACAGTCGAGAATTTCTCTACAAGCAAAACATACAGAGCGAGAATAAAATACACACACGCACATACAGCCAAACACAACAAAAATGCAAGTAATACAGCAAGTTGTTAAGAAATACGGCCAGAAATATAATTTATTGCAAAAGGCACTCGTCTGCGTGCTTACTTATTGTAAATAAACATGCCCACATGTTTAGTTAGTTATCTATTCGATCATAAATTTGTATATTAGAAAACAGTCTAAAAGAAAACGCACAAGATGATCAAACTGTGCGTTAGATCCATTTGCATGTTTTAACGTTCAAAAAACACATTTGTAGACGACACTTAAATACTGAAATGTTCAAAATTTGCATGAGCATACACTAAATGGCCAAAATTAAAGAAAAAAAAAAAGCTTCAGTCTGATGAGGTGGAAGAGATTGTGCAATGGGGATTGAGGCGTGGGCACCTGACACCCGAACGCATCCTCCAACTCTGAAGCTTTCTGTAAACATCAGCAGAACCAAGGGCCGTTGTGCACTGATACGGGAAAGAAAAAGAAGAAAGACAGAAAAACAGGACAGAGTGTTTTGCTCTTCTCTCATGTCTCTGGACCGGTGCGACCCCGCTAATACAGCACTGCTTTGATAGGTTTATGCTGTGTTAGCTGGCAACCTCGAATAATTAGGAGCACAAATGGCCGGGGAGCGGCAGACAACAGGAGGCGGAGAAGGATGGGCTGAGCAGGGCTGAGAGATGATGCCAAGCTAATGAAGGGTTTTAGTTCAGTGAACCCCACAAAGCCCCAGGACAACCCACACTTCATCTGGCCATCAGGCTTTAGAACTGAACAGAGCAGAAATATTAGAATTTTTCGATTGTCCTATTTGATCCTGAATAGTTCAAAACTTTGTCAACAAAGGTCTCCCACTATCTACCTATTCCCAAATAAGATCTAATGTCTTTGTGTAGAATTTTTAAGCATTGAAATAAAACAATTCTTACAAAATTGTGTAAATTTTCTAACAAAAACAGGATGGTATTGTTTCCCTAGTACTCTCCCAGATTAATCAATTTGTTGGTTGCTTTGTTGATGACGTGCTTAAAGGATTAATTTGTTGTTTTATTATGCCACCGCCATTAGTATTGACCCATATTATGAGGTTTTTTCAAAGTGAATTATCCAGGTTATTTCCATTTGGGAAATTAGCCTTTTCTGCAGTTACTATGGCCTTTGAACAGCCTTATCTGATATTGAGTCGGTGGATTAGTGAATTGATTTTCAGTTAGTGGCTGTACATGGAGAACTCTGGTCATATGTCTCAATTATGCTCTGTCATAAATGAAGAGCATCTCCACACATGCACGCAAACAAACACACAGGTTGAATGGAGAGAATGGATATGACCTTTAGGTGGTGGAGGGGAAGTAGGAGAGATCTGTTCCCCCTCCCATTAAACACAAAGTGTTTGTAAAAACACGCTGCCCTCCTGATGACCCATTCCCCCTTCTTGATTTTTTTCAAATGATTAATCGAGCATTCAGATTTGAACTATAAGTAAAAAACGGACTTCAGGCCCACAGTTAATGAACAGCTATCGATCCTGGTAAAGAATATCAATGCGCAATAGAAGGCTCAAGACTGAATAGAAAGCACACGCCAGCAGCAGTAACAACCCTCTCCAGGAGTTTAAGTTTAACCTTTACCTTAATGTCGTCTCAATTTTTTTTTAAATCTCGATCAAAGTTCTGTCGACTTGGAACTTGATTAAAACTACTTCTTTTGGGAAAATGTCCTCACTCTGGAGAATCCTTCCCCCACTCAAGTTGTCCAGCCGGAGCTACACACTCTTCCAGTAAAGGCTGATGACAAATCAGAAAAAACAAACAGGAATTTTAAAAAAATGCATCGAAAAAAATAAATTACTGCAGTTAAAAGGAAACTGGAGACACAAATGTTAGTCATGTCTAGTTATTCATGAAATTAGCTACGTTACGCTTTTTATGCCAGGAATCGCACAGTGATTAATCTGGTAAACATACACAGTCCACAAGAGTACTGTCATGTAGTTTAAACCATAATTACAATTAGCCAAGATATCTCCAGTTTTTAAACTGGAGATATCAGAAATTTTTGACACTGATGGTATTTCCCAATCTGTGAAAATCGCTGCAGGCAATTCAGCAAACTGTTGGCATAATGGCTGCAAATCCATCAGCGCTAGCACTTTAATCTAAATAGAATACACAATACACTAACACAACTGATTCAGCCAATTTATAGATACTAAATAGTTTTATAGTGGATTTGCATAAAACTGGAAAGGGTTGCACAGAAATCTCACAGGGTTTAGATATTTATCAGTCCACAATTAGATAACATTGTCTATAAATGGAGACGATTCGGTGCTGCAGCCAATCTCCCCAGAAGCTGAGACGACTCCAAAAAGGCACAACGCAGATGCTCAGTGAGGTTAGAAAAAGAAAAAAAGAAGAAGAAGAAGAAGAAGAAGAAGAAGAAGAAGAAGAAGAAGAAGAAGAAGAAGAAACAACTAAAGGCTCAAAGGAATCATTGGAGCTGCTTAATATCTCTGGTGATGAGTCTGCCATACGCCAATCATGGTGTCCTTGGAGGGGCAACACCGAGGGAAGCCACTGCTCTCCCAAAAAAAAGGAAAAAATTTTTGTGGACTGATGAAACTAAGAGCCAATGTTTTGGGGAAGAACATTCGGCACTGCATTATAACGTAATGAAAACATCCTCCCAGACATGAACTACGGTGGAGGGAGCATCGTGGTCTGGGGCTGCTTTGCTGCTGTAATAAAAATAGAGTAACTATACATGGAATGCTCCAACTAGGAGCTAAATGGAAGTAGATAAAAGGTTACAGTCAATATTTTTAGTCATAAATCTGACAAAAGCCTCAATGTATCTTAGTCAGCAAAGTGTAACTGCTATTCAACTGTGCCCGCAGGGGTTTCTACGGGCAAGAGAAGAACCAACTGACACCAACTGCTGGTGGCAAAACAATCACTCTCACTCTAACCTTCCCTCCGTAAAGTGTAGGTGATGTTGTCTCACCTCCTCTGGCAACATCACTCTAATTAAATACAGGTTAATTGCTGTCCAAGATTAGCAAGACCGAGGGCACCACGAGCAATTAATATGATGAAACAGTAAATGCAATATCCCTTATTCTGCTGTACCCAAAGGAGGGTTACCTCAGGTTAATGCATCCAGTTTGCATTAGTTGTCCTTAGATAAAGCTTAGTACACAGCGGAGGTCAAGTGCCCTTGCTCGGGAGCACTCAGGCTGTATCTCGGCCACCATCACGTTATCCGTGTGATGCATGTGGGAGACGAAAAAGAAGAAAAGCTCAGAAGAAAAGCAAATCCACATTCCAGAGGAAAAGGGTAATTTGCAGATTTCCTGAAATAAGTATCAAGCTGCGTCTTCTCTTGAGTTGACACGATTAGCTGATTAGCCAGTTAGTACATCAACACAGGATTAATTGTTTAAGTCGTGTTTCAAGCTGAAATGAAAAAGAAAAAAAAAAACCCAAGAACAATTGCTGGCCCCAGCTTTGAAGATCTGTGGATTCTTTTTGTTCTTGCACTGACAAAATAACTTTACTTTTTAGCGGACAGGAATTTCTCACTCTGAGATTTTATAGACCAAATGATAGCTTGAGTCAGGAGAAATATTCTTTAGTCTTGTTGCAGCTCAGAATCCCTGAGCATGTTTTACTTTCCAAAATCTTTTCAGAAGTAAATGAATAATTAAGCAAAACGTGGGGCGAAGTGTATAATTTCGGTCTGGGTAAATCAAAAGAATGCTAAATATGCGCATATTAGCATAGTAATTTCATCCTTCATCTCGGAGAGCGTGGGGGTCAGAGCCCGGAGTCTCGCCATTATCTCTAATGGACAGAAAGTGGGAAGAAAGAAGAGCAGAAGAAAAGGGGGGGAAAAAATCAGGAAAGTGGATTAAAGTGAATAAGAGAGGACAGTCTGTGAGGGAAGTAAAAAAACCTTCTTTCTTGTCTGGCCATGGAAAATGTAGAGTTTCTGTTCTCTGGGAGATGAACAGGAGCATCAGTGACCCTCTCTCCCTCTTTCCACGCCCCCCCCCACCCCAGTCATTACTCCCTCCCGAGGACGGGAGAAAGGAGTGTGTGGCGGTCTCCGTTCTGCTGCTGGGAACCGCAGAACACTTCACACCTGAGCTGCACATCTCGCACACACATATGAGAGTTTTAAATGGAAAGCTCACAAACAAACACATACACACACACACACATACATACATACACACAAGTGCACGCCCAAAGCTCCCCGAGAAAGAAAATAATAAGGGAGCATGAAATCTGCTTGGCACGCCTTTACTGGAAGGTCACCTTGCAGACAAAAATACGTGCAAACACATTGGCTGTACTTTCAGTGTGAATAAAGATTGATTTGTCCCTTTGGTTAAATGATCACACTCCTGCACAGAATGTGCAGTATCTCTGCGGCGCACCCTTTTCCTATTCACCGTCCTCCCCTGTGTTTTTAGCTGACAACGTTTGGGAAACAGGCTTCCTCTCTTTATCTTATTCACCACTTCCTCTTGGCTCTAACTCCCTGATAAATATTTGCTTTGATAACATTTGAATAGGGAGTGAATTTGCATAACGGAATCCAGAGTCTGTCTGCATGAACAGCCTCTGGGGAAAAGCACGGATCATTTTTGATCTGATCATCTCTGTAAACAATCTGTAAGAATCACATATGTTATAAAATTGTGCGATTTATGTATGTAAAACACGTAAATGAACATCAATACACGCCTATTATGCTGTATTGTATTTTAATTTGTACATTAATATGGTTTGTTTAGAGCTGCAGAAAAGGATTTACAATTTTTTTCAATTATTATTATATCTTCTTACATATGTCAGTGGCTACCTTGGCCAAAAGAGACACATATCTCAACAACCATTGTATGAAATGTCTGTCATGAATCTTTGTTAAGAGCATTCATTGTCCCCAGAAGATGAATTTTACCGACTTTGCCCTGACTTTCCCCCTGGCACCAGCGGTAGGTAAAGTTCACCTATATCTTAACATCTACAAGACGAATTTTCACAGATTTTGTTGGAAGATTCCCATGGTTCCTTAAATGAATCCAAATGACTTTATTGATGTCCTTGCTTTTCATAATTTGTCCAATACTTCCATTTACAATACTTACAATGCAAATTGTATTCCCATCAGCATGCAACATTCTAAACCAAGTATGTGACCATGGTAAACATTATACATAATATAATGTAATTTGTAAGATAATATACATACATGCATGCAGTTAAGTTGCATGCATCAAGATTTAACATCAGCATGTAATCGTTGCCATTGTGAGTATGTTAGCATTATGAAATTAGAATTTAGCTCAGGCTTAGCATCACAGATCTGCTAGTGTGGCTGTAGACTTTTTGTCACGTTTCAGTTAATCATTTACTATTTATTGGACCACTATTTCCAACGACTCAAAACCATTAAACCTGCCTTCTGGCCAGCTGTCAATAACCCTAATACCCCACATTTATAATTACATTAAATAGTGAAATAAAAAAAATAATCACATTACAGGAGTCAAAAACAGCAACTATTTGGCATTTTTGTTCGAAAAATGATTCTAATGACTAGTTAGTTATAATAACTAGTGGCCATTAAATCTTCTGCGACCAGCTAATCACTTCAAGCTATAGTACTGTTCATGCCATACTGTACGGATAATAGGTAGCAGGTTTGTTGTGGTAAACTAGCATTTGCAAAGATTACAACAAGCATAATATTGTGTTAAATCTCAAGTACAGTGTGTTTGCTCATTTGCAAAGAACATAAATCATACATTTTGAAACATGTGAGAATCCGTAGTCTTGATTGTGGTCAACAAATGTGATATCCCTGCCACCAACTATTCAGCAGTTGGACACAAAAGAATCTCTGGAATGTCACACAAGGTCAGCGGTCTTGCAACATCCTCAAGTTGCCAAACATCCAATCAAGTCTGTCCCCCTGCCTTCTTTTATGCAACAATCTACTAAAAAGTGTGTAAAACCCTGCAGCCATTCATCCTAGAAAGAATAATAAGCACCTCCTCGAGCAAAAGTGAGAGTTATGGTCGCGCAGGTTAAGCAGGTCACTGAGTTCAAAGGTCGGACCCCAAGATTGCTGTTTGACCATGGATGAGAGGGGGGTTGTAATGTGTTACGTTCGCCTTTGAATCCCTCTAGAGTCGTCTCTACCCAACCTGCACACAATGTAGCCTCATCCTATTGAACCCCAGGCTGCTGAACCTGAACATTTTCATACATATATTACAATATTCACAGACTTGAATATCTCTCCTTTTCATTCTCTGACCAAAACTATGGCTATGGAGAGGGAGAGCATAAAATGGTGTCAGCATCATAAACGCATCAGAGGGGAAAACCAACGTCAGAAAACAAAAAACTAGCTGTGTTTTGGGGCTCCGCTCTCATGATCACATGACACGGAGCTCAGGGGTCAAAGGTTAGGTCACAGGGGCCTTGTAATTAGTCTGTCTACCAACCAACCATGTCTCATAGGACGGGCACCATTTACGGCATCTCACCCCTGACCTCTGGCTCCTAGTCTCTAAAATATCCCCACAATGTCAGTGGTACATGATGTACCGGAAGGTGAACTTTCCTCCCTCTGGAGAATAGAGGAGAGTCACAGGGGAGTGAGTACCAATGCCTCAATGGGAGCTTTCAGGCTTGGCTGCAGAATAGGTTGCTGTGTTTGTTTCAAAACATGTATGTGTGTGCATGCAGTTACTGGACTGTAAGCCATCTCTCAAGTGAATAACAGCTGTATCCTAAATCGCACCAATCTAATAAAATCTTCCTGGATGTGACCAACTGCTCAGTTAGGAAGCCACTGACCAAAATGAGCTTTTCATTTTTCCCAACACAGGAATATTAAAAAAAAAAAAAAAAATTCCACCTCAGAAAAATGACATATACAGACTGAAAAAAAAATGGGTGGGAATTTATTATGTAGAGTGTGCAGCTGTTGAACAAGTAAAAGCCTGTCGAAGGTGTTCGGTTGGAGTGCCCAGCAATACGTCTACCTCTGCAGCCCTGGGGGAGTGGGACGCCACCTCCAGAAATGTGACCACACTGGTTCTTGTCAGCAGGGCTTTAGAGCGCAAAGCTTGATGCTTATAGAAAAAAAGCAACCCCATGACTGCTTGTAAACAAAGTATGCCTACTCATAGAGGTGAACAGAGCCAACAAATACACACACACAGACATCAGTGAATTGCCAGTCCACTTATGTAACTTGGTTGAAAAGAAGAACCTCCACGTCTGAGTCATCTCTCCCTTAACACCGAGGCCACACCCTTACCACCCCTGAGCCTCCGAGCATGACTGCGTACATGTGGGTGTTGGAAATCAGATTATAGCCAAATCATTTTTGCCCCTTTCTCTTTATTATAACGCACGCAAAATGCACTCCCTGCAACTTAGGTAACCAACAAAAAACAACAACAAAAAAAAACAAACACAAAAGAACCCTGTAAGACTGGTTCGCCAGTATTTTTTAAGGAGGAACACGCACACCTGCAATGTTATGCAAAACCCTGAAGCAATGGCTATTAAAGGAGGACTACGCCTTGAGCGCTACCTTTCACCTTAAAGCTTTGTTGTTGGTGACAGTTGTGCTCCAAGCTTTACATAAATATAGCTTGTCTATGTTTTTGTTGGCTCACTCTAGGGTCTAACAGGAGCTGAAGGCATGTGCTGTGAATGTGAAGGTGGACGCTGGCATTTTTCGTCGTTATGTTTTTGGTCAACATTTAAAAATTCTTGTTGTTCGAAGTCTTATGAAACACCACTGGGATGTGAGGCGATAGTAATAGAGTTAAGCTTTGTGTAGCAGTTACGTGACTGCGGACCAAGTTTGAAAAAAAAAAAAATCGAATCCAAAGAAGTCAATCGTATACATCATAACTGGGATAGAAAAAAAGACATAGGCTTGTTATCAATAAAAGGCCAATATTATATCGATATGTGACCTAAACAAGGTCCTCTGTCAACAGCTGGCAAGAAAGTTCTCATTGTCTTCATCATTTAATTCTAGTCTATTATATTCTAAGCTTTTATGCAAAGCTTTGATGGTCTCTCCTGCTGTCACGGCCTCTCTCCCTCACTGTCAGCGACGTTGGTAGCCTCTATTATTCATCACCTCCACTCCCAGGCTATTTATACCAGCTTTTACAGTCAGTCTGTCTTTCCGCTCTGTTGGCTGCCTCTGTCTACACTAATACAGCTATTTCAACTTGTATATGCAGTTTTGGAGCTGCCTCTCAGTTCTTGGCCCGAAACAGCATCACTACAACTACGCAAACATAGTGGAAAGCATATGCATACGCTGACTTCCATGCATCACGGCTAATACATCCCGCTGCCTCAAAAGGAAGAAAGTAGAATTGCTCCATTGTAAAAGGCTAGACTTTTCTCCATAAAAATCGAGTCAAAATGAACCTACAACTACTCTTGTTACTACTAATGGCCCTGATGAAAACTAAAACCGCTGCTGGATTTTTACTGAAAAGCAACTGCAGATGTTAATTTTACCAGTAAAATAACAAGAGCTTAAGATTCCCCATTTTTTATTTAGCCCTGCCAGTGGTTCTGCTGCCAGACTTCTTTCAAAGCTGAAAAATTTACGAGCAGTAGATTATCAGCTGTTGAGTTACAAGCAGAGGGAAAGAAATGTCCCATATGTTAATAATCTCCACGTCTAGCTACATATAAGATTATTCCACTGCACTTATTCGAAGCTAAACATGTCATGTATGAATTTAAACTACACATATTTTGCAGCTTGCATCTGGATTGCTCTCCGAGGTATTAACTCCACTGAAGGGCCCCCAGTCGCTCATTTCCCCGGGAGAATAGCGGGGAGCGCCAAGTCACTTCACATGGGAGCATCCGCCATCCCCATGCGAAGGAAAAAGGCTTTTAGAGCGTGCAATTTTTACAGCCATGCACTGGCTATCTATAGGGAGGAATGTGTATATTATATGATAGTGTATCCATGTGTGTTACTCTGTGTGTTTGTGTGTGAGTTGGCCACTGCGAAGCACAGCTGCTCCATTAAACAACATGGATAAAGAGCAAGGACCAAGATTCCAATTTCAACCTGAAAGCGTCTAATCAAAAACTTATTTATATTTCAGAGGGTTGCCTGAGATGTTCGCGAAATTTAATGTTTTTATTTATGTGCAACTGCAATCAATAGTTAAAAGGAAATAATTCTTAGCAGTATAACCTCTGTGTCTTATGATGATTAACTTCTGGACATTTCAAGCCACCAATGTGGCTACGCTCCTACAACGTAAAAATATACAATTTCCCATCTAAGTATTTTTCTTCAATTCAAACGTCATCTGATCGCCCTCTGTTAATGCATCTGATCAACGCTCTTTACCAGAGGAGCTATGAAGAGGCACGATGCCATCTAGCGGATGGTATGGCTTAATACACAATCCAGAGAGGAGCTGATGGGGGAATCACAGTTCTTTCTGTCAGAGCCTCCTAGAAACACCCTGGCTGAGAATCTAGGGTTTGCGGATTAAATAACATTTTAAACATTACTTTTTCAAAAATAATTTTACTTTACATTGATGTCTGTCTTTTCATTGTAGAGTTTTGGTTACACCTTTAATGTCAACATGATTCCAAAATGTCCCAGTATTCGGGGTGCTGAACCAAGTTCCCTAGACTTTTGCCTCTTTCGACATGTATTAATTATTTACATTTCTTACCTGCAGCCAGGTGTGTCCCTCGGGTTCACTGCCCAGCATCATGTCGCAGTGACCGACACTGATCACACATGAACCCAGATATCAGCCGTATTTGGAAACGGCAGTCTGTTGTGGTTTTATACATCAAACTAGTGCAACACAGACATCAAGAAATGAAGCACTTAATCGTTTGGTGTATACAGAAACTCTTAGATATATATCCTAATATAAAAGAAAAAAAGCATATACGGCTACACCACCTGTTCAGATTCAGCCAAATGATGCACAACTGATAGGACTGAGCTTCAAAGTACAGAGTGGATAATGACCCAAAGCACACTGCGAAGGCAACCCAAGGGCTGCTCAAGGCTCCATAGCCAAGTCAGTCACCTGACCTCAACCCTACTGAGCAGGCTTTCCACTTACTGAAGACAAAACTGAGGGCAGAAAAACTCAACATCTGGTGAATTACTTTTGAGCCTCTGAAAGTGAAGGACTTTGATAAAAATGGCTGTGATTACTAAACTTATATTTTTGTTGAAACCCTTGAAATTAAAGCTGAAAGTCTAAATTTCAATGACACCTTAAGGACTTTGTCTCAGATACACTGAGGTGGTGTACAGAGACAAAATTACACAAATTTTCATTGACCAAATACTTATGCGTTAAACTCTACATGGTAGTTTCATTATTTCTGTAGAGTCCAAGAAACCAACCAATACTCTTGAGAACTTGATCAGGTAATTGACAGAATGTTAAACGTCAATCATAATTGATTTGTTTTCAAGTTTAACTGGTACCAGATTCTAAAATCTGAGTATTAGCTGGTTATGCATCTTTTTTGAGTTTGATTTGATGCACTATAAATATCACCTGAATTTTTTTTTAAATTCAATAACCTGAAAGAAAAAAAGAAATTTGATAAAACATTTACCAATAGATTAGAATCATATGTGTATCCTGTATTTAACCTCATATCATTAAAGTCTTAAATTGATTTTGACACAGGTTTCCTCTAAAAGACCCAGGTTTTTGAGATGATTAATGGTGCGGGGGGGGGGGGCGGTGGCGGCTGCTACAATTTTTTTTTACTTTGTTTTTAAATACTGGAAAATCTTTTGCTCCATGGGCCTTTAATAGTTATTTAAATGAGAATGAAGAGCTTAAACGCTATCTGGTAGAGCTAATGCAAGTCATGCACAGATAGAATCAGGAACTTTTTTAAATCAATCAATCAATCAATCAATCAATGTCACAGCTGTGGGAAGCTCAGTTCCGGTACAGACCAAATCAAACCTAAAATAGCACCATCGAGGCCAAAGCGTTGCAAATTAGTGGAACTGTGGCACAACATTTAGATGAACTGAATTTATTGATATACTGCGTACATCTGTTACTTGTGCGTATCTAATTCTTTGGGAACAATACTAGTCAGCAGACATATAAATCCATACATACAATTGTCATGACAAGGGGACACGCGAAAAGCATGGCTCATCTAATCTCTTGACTAGTCAAAAAGCCAAAGAGTACTGAAAAGAACAAACTGTCACATTGAGTAGCTATGTTGGTCTTAAGTGCTCAGGGGGAAAAGCAGTTTTCCAGTGCTCAAGAGTTTTTGCTGATTATTTTACTGGGTAATGCCAATGACTCCACAGGCCAGACGTCCACCAGCATTGCCTGTCTTTAGACTCTCTTCGTTGCCTCCTCTTCCCAGGTCATCAGCCTTCTCGTGGATCTAAAACAGGACAGAAAGCCCAGTTGAAAGGTTTTCATCAACAGTTTATTTCGTGGAAGCTCTGCTCAAGTCAGTGAAGCGCAATATATTCTGCAGGTTTCTGTTCCTCCCACACACCAGATGAGCCACAACTGGGGCCAGGCTCATAAATCCAAGATGAACAGGTTAACCTTAGGCTAAAAATCTGCCTGACTAGACTCATTCTGTTCGGTTGGAGTGAAATGGAAAGTGACAAACTTTTCCTTACCACCATGGTTCGGCCGATGATGGAATAGGGGCCAGCGAGGGATATTATCTTGTCTGTGATCTCTATCTTGGCAACGTTATCGGCTCCGGCAGTCACATTTCCCAGGTCGCCTACATGCCTATTTGCATTTTAAAAAAAAAAAAACACACATATGTATACTAATAGAAAGCAAATAAATGCTAGTTCCTCCACTTGTAAAACTGTATGATTTGTTACCAGGCATATTTCAGACTACACAGTGCGCAAAACTATGCAAATTTTTCTCAGTTGTTGCCAAACCAGACAAGTCATATGTAATTGCTCATTATACTACTATTCTTCCTTCAGACTGGATTCACCTCTCTTCATCAGTAGGGCCTGCATGGTTCTTGTTGTGGGGATTGAAGTGAGGTCCTGCACTGATGCACCCTATGAAATAAAGAATTAAAAAGAAATGTCAATAAAAACTTCCGATTCGGTTTGGATATGGGCAAGATAAAACCAGGGAATGCAGTAAAAATTTGCAAACCAGACAGATTGAAAATTATTCTAAGATGCTCACCATTTGTGTTGTCTCCAAAAGCATGGACATGGAAACCATGGTCACCAGGAGTGAGACCTTTGATTTCTCCTGTCAACTTCACAGGGGCTGAGTCACTCTAGCAGATGGGGATTACACAATTTATCAGAAAGACAGAAAAGGGCACAAAAGGAGCTGTCGAAGCCAAATGGCTAGAAGGATTAGTAGTCTACCTAGAAGGTATAGTAAACAAAAGAATTATTTCCTAATTCAGATCACTTACCCTAGGCAGACATTACTACTAGCAACACAACATATTGCTCAACTTACAGTTTATTGATGGCAAATACAGATAATACAGACAAATACAGATAATCAAAAATGACTTAGGCAACATTATACAGTTCCCAATAGTAGCCATGCAACATTAGCATAAGGTAAACGGTGCCCACTTTGATGGGCGTCTTAAAAATGGTCAGTCCAAGCCTGCAGCACCATTCCTGCTAAAACCAAGTTATCAATACAAGTCAATTTTGTAATCAAAACAGGATAGAAAAATAAATAGACTATATAGACTAATTTATAGAGGGCTGGGTATGGAGAGGGGGATTTAAACCATGAAATACGGGACGTGTGGTGCAGAAGCTTCCTTAGTCAGTGAATTCACCTGCTCCCGCCCTCTGCGATGACATGTGGTTTTAACCCTTATTCAACGAGGCCAAAAAGGCAACAAGGAGGCGGACTCGCAGTGACTCAGCAAAAACGCCACTCAATGGATTAGTGGCCGAGCCTTCGTATAATTTATTGTTGTTTATTATTTTTTAAAAAGGCTGAAATTAACATCCCCGGCGTTTAGCGGAAGCGAAACACCTGCCGGTGTTTCTGGCTCCGAAAAACCGCATGAGACTGGAAACGTTAACGCTAGAATCGGCAAAAAACGTTTAAACATATGCAACAGGCGTCGATCTATTAACTGAAACACGGGCCTTGAGCGTTCAAAGGTTACGGCTCTAATGGGACACTGGGGTTTTTTTCCCATTTGAGATACTTTGCCTCTGTAATCGCGGCGTGTTGACACGAACAACCCGCTCCGAAATGCAAAGTGCAAAGCGGTGGCTAAATGCGCACTTAACGTTGACGTCGATTGCGGCTTCGCAAGCGTCTGATTTGCATTTATCTTTTTTTTACAATTGTGCGCACGGTTTTCGGCGACCCATGCAAATTAGCACCGGGTGGCCTCGATTTCGAAATCAGTCCAAAGTTCGTCGCCTTCTCGTTCAAAGGTGGCGTGATGCTAAGCTAGCTTCGTCCCTCGCAACGCCAGATCGAACTTGACACAGCTGCTGGCTTTTGAATGAGAGAACTTAGCTAGCTTAGCATCCGTGCGCTAGCGCTCCCCGGACGATGCGTGCCGACCCTCGGCGTATTTTCCCTTAAAACGACGCGCTGGCTGGATGTTTCCTCCGCCGGTAGCACCAGCCTTACCTCCTGCTCGAAATGAACCACCCCGGTGGTCTCCCCGGCTCCCCTCAGCACGCAGACAGCCTTCAGCACCATCTTTGCGGTAGTTTTCACAGGACGCCCAAGTTCGTCTTGTGCTGTTTGTCGGAGACAGACAAGTATACGTACGTGCGTAGGAGGCGGGATCTAGAGCCCAACCGGCCAATCGCTTTAAGCGCGATCGGAAAGGCTGATTTTGATTGGTCACAGGCTTTCACGGTAGGAGGAAGCCTTTTAAGCAGATGAATGAATCTGGTTTCTAAATACTTCCACTTTTGTCTGTTATCAACATCAACCATGTAGCCTAGTCTTAGCACCATTTCCCCTAAATTGATAGGCTTTATTGTCAGTAGTTAAGCAATGTAAAATAGAAAAAATAATCTTTATTATCACGTTAGATTTGCTGTATAAAAGGGAGGAGGAGGAGGTTCCATTCAGATGTGCCTGCCTGCTTTTTGTGCCAGTTCCTACCCATGTGCTGATCAGCACAGCTTGTTTAGCAAACTAATAAGAAGCCCTAAGAAACGGCCTTTCATATGAAGATGGGTATTTGAGAAGAATCAAGTATGTGGGCTGCAAAGATGGCTGTTCCAGTTATCTGCTGTTGAGACCTAGTCCTAATAGACCTAGACCTGAGAATAAAAAAAGAAAAAAAATCCTACCTGTTTTATTCTTCCTCATTCAAAGTAAAAAGTGAACCTGAAAGCACCAGGTGAATAATTCAAAAATCACAGAAATATTTTTAGGCCAGTAGCATTTAAACCATAGTAGCAGATGTGTTTGAGATCTTTTTTTTTTTTTTTTTTTGAGCATGGTTTTATCACAGAGTATAAATCTGAACAAGCCAAATGATTTGGTAAAAAAATAGTTTATTAAAAACAATTTCCTATGGTTGAAATATTGAAGATTTTATGTCCATGTCTTTTGTATTTTTAACAAATCATAGAAACATCTGTCAACTTTCAAACCATGAGGAGTTTAAAAACATTAAAGCAAAGGGCCTCCGTCATTCCTTCCATGTCAACTTTTGTCTCTCTCTGATAAACGATTCACAGATTATGAATAACAATAACCATGACACCTTAGAATTGTGATACAAGCATATTTACAGCAGTGCGTCCCAAGCAATACTCTTCCCTTACTTTAGTTTTGCCCTCAGCGCCTGTGTTAAAAGTTGGGGCTTGCAGAATCTGGGCTTCAGATGTTAGCAACTTAATATCAGATACCGTGTGTCTTCAGTGAAACAGACAGTAAGTTTTAAGGACGTTTTTATGAAAGACAAAACTTAACACAACTACAGTGTTTCATCTTGCATTTTCATGTGACCAGAACGAAATAATATCCGACTTTGACTGACATACATGAGGCGAACAGAGAAAGATTCCAAAATACATATCAGTTCTTTGATCAAAGATATCGTCCCCATCCTTCTATACACATATGAAAAAGAAAAGACCACCATAAACATAAAACTTACTGAACCTGCCAACTAACTTCTGTTTATACAAAATGCTCAAATAGCCTGGATTTTTGCACATTTCTTTTGGGTGGAGTACAATACTTTTAAAATAAACTTGTACTTCGAAAATAAAGTTGAGTTGGATTTTCCTCTGTTGGGTCTACAAAAAGGTTCTGCATTATTTTCTTTTAAGTGAAAAATAAAAATATACACCTTTAGGCAAGAGTGTGAAATTTAGACGACAGACAAGAAAATTTACTAAGTACACCTCTGAGAATTTCCACTGGAATTTAACTTATTATGATGTAGGTGTTATGAAAAACAGGCTGTCTAAACATTTAACAGAGACCAAGATGAAAATCCAGCAGTTTTTGAACAGCTGTTGCTCATTTGGGTACAAGTTAATTTTCTTTGAAAATGGACATACTAAAATTATTTTTTATAATAAAATCTGTATGTCTAGATCACCTCAACTTCTGAAACAAAGCCCACTTACATAATATCATAACATTTCTTTACTCCCAGAATATTCCAAGGGAGATGCAAGATGATACACCTGGACGCAACCTCTTTTTTTTTTTCCTTTTTTTTTTGCATGTTTTCTTGAATGTCTTATCTGAAATTCCTCTTGGCTCATCAGTCACAATGTCTGTTAAGCAAAAGAAAATTTATTATGCCACTGTTAATGTTTAAGTTCTTGGTTTTCAGTCTCCACAATAGTTTGGCTTTGTCCAATATTTCTGTAACCAAACAATGATTTTCATAACAACTTTGCTATAAAGTGAATTCTGGATAAGTAGAGTAGAGTCAATATATGTGAAGCATCCTTGATTCCCTAAATAATATTAGAATAACAAGAGTGTTACTCTTTCAGAAATGGGTGTAATTCCTGTGATCAGTAAAGAAAACAAACACTAAGTTAGATTCAGAGATCTCCTGAGAATAAGCTCATTTTCTAATCAGTCTTGTGTTTGTCAGAGTCTCAGTACTAATGGAATACACAACTTTTAAAAACTTAGATAAAACCATGCATTTGGAGTGGATTTTTTAAGGACATTGGGTATTGGCCAGTCAATGTGCACATGTCAAAGACATATCAATTATTGGACCAAGTCTGGCAAAATTCTCAGTGTAGTTTACCCTGAAATCCAGAATGATGTTTTTTCCCCAATTGGTACTTTTTCCATTTTTAATCACATGCCTCTTTCCAGTCAAACACCTACAAGTAACTTCGAAGCTACACCTTACTGGTTGACAAGGAAAACAAGATGAGATGAAAACAACAAACAAAAATAAATGGCGCTTCTGTTGTAACAGAATTGCTTAAGCGGATATTCAGTGTTTGACATGACATTTGGCAAATTTAAAAAAAATATAGATTTTAAAATGAAAGTATTTACCTTGTTGAAGAGTGCCTGCTATCACACAGATGAGGCCATGACTAAAAAATTAATCTGTGCCATAGAAATCAATTTTTTCCTCTGTCTGCAAACCAGCTTGAGTAAAGACATAAAAGCTACGCTCACATTAACCTCAGATGGACAGAGCTAAGTTAACATGCAAGAATTCGGCTCATTCTTACGATTTACAGGAAGGAGAAATATTAAAGGTGACCAATATTTAAATACAGCTGGTTTTCCAAACTGAATTTCATGTGGTTTCATGTGTTTTGAGACACAGATGCAAAGCAAAATTTGACCATTCTAAAAACCACAATTTTTATGTGTCTGACAACATGTGTGGGGTATGTTTGTATTCAAGAAATATGTTACTTCCCAGAAACTGTCAATTACCAACTGACAAACTGTGACTAGCTAGATTTCATCTGCCAGGAGTTGAGGCTGGCTACTATAGTGAAAAACAACACCTTTTTTTTTTTTTTTCCTTTTTTTTTTGCATGTTTTCTTGAATGTCTTATCTGAAATTCCTCTTGGCTCATCAGTCACAATGTCTGTTAAGCAAAAGAAAATTTATTATGCCACTGTTAATGTTTAAGTTCTTGGTTTTCAGTCTCCACAATAGTTTGGCTTTGTCCAATATTTCTGTAACCAAACAATGATTTTCATAACAACTTTGCTATAAAGTGAATTCTGGATAAGTAGAGTAGAGTCAATATATGTGAAGCATCCTTGATTCCCTAAATAATATTAGAATAACAAGAGTGTTACTCTTTCAGAAATGGGTGTAATTCCTGTGATCAGTAAAGAAAACAAACACTAAGTTAGATTCAGAGATCTCCTGAGAATAAGCTCATTTTCTAATCAGTCTTGTGTTTGTCAGAGTCTCAGTACTAATGGAATACACAACTTTTAAAAACTTAGATAAAACCATGCATTTGGAGTGGATTTTTTAAGGACATTGGGTATTGGCCAGTCAATGTGCACATGTCAAAGACATATCAATTATTGGACCAAGTCTGGCAAAATTCTCAGTGTAGTTTACCCTGAAATCCAGAATGATGTTTTTTCCCCAATTGGTACTTTTTCCATTTTTAATCACATGCCTCTTTCCAGTCAAACACCTACAAGTAACTTCGAAGCTACACCTTACTGGTTGACAAGGAAAACAAGATGAGATGAAAACAACAAACAAAAATAAATGGCGCTTCTGTTGTAACAGAATTGCTTAAGCGGATATTCAGTGTTTGACATGACATTTGGCAAATTTAAAAAAAATATAGATTTTAAAATGAAAGTATTTACCTTGTTGAAGAGTGCCTGCTATCACACAGATGAGGCCATGACTAAAAAATTAATCTGTGCCATAGAAATCAATTTTTTACTCTGTCTGCAAACCAGCTTGAGTAAAGACATAAAAGCTACGCTCACATTAACCTCAGATGGACAGAGCTAAGTTAACATGCAAGAATTCGGCTCATTCTTACGATTTATAGGAAGGAGAAATATTAAAGGTGACCAATATTTAAATACAGCTGGTTTTCCAAACTGAATTTCATGTGGTTTCATGTGTTTTGAGACACAGATGCAAAGCAAAATTTGACCATTCTAAAAACCACAATTTTTATGTGTCTGACAACATGTGTGGGGTATGTTTGTATTCAAGAAATATGTTACTTCCAAGAAACTGTCAATTACCAACTGACAAACTGTGACTAGCTAGATTTCATCTGCCAGGAGTTGAGGCTGGCTACTATAGTGAAAAACAACACCTTTTTTTTTATCTTTCAGTGGTTCACAGCAGTATCTGGCTGAAGAAACAGCGAGCCAGTCTATGACGCTGCTTCCTGTTTTGTATCTGTGGGCTCACTTTGAGCTGAGGGTAAGGGCTCAGAGGGCTCTGGCTCTTCTGCAGCAGTAGTTACCTCCTCTGGAGCCGGAGCTGCAAGTTCAGATTCCACCTTTTGTCGGGAGGCCTCTGCACTTGGTTCTTTACTGGTTTCCGTGGTAACCACAGGAGTCACAGAAGGTTGCTCTGTGCTGTTAGAGGTCCGAAATCTGTCCATGTTTTCCAACTCGGCCAACCGATCATCCCTGTCCCACCGCGTGGTCCTCTCGCGTCGTTCTGACCGCCTTGGCCGGTCCCCGTCTTTTCCTTCGGCTCCTCTCCCTCTTTCTCTTTCCCGACTCCCTCCTTCTCCCCTTCCTCTTTCTCCTCCCTCCCCCCTCCCGTGCTCCCTCTCTCCATCATCCCCCCTCCCCCGTTCCCTGTCACTATCCAGACTGCTTCGCCTCTCTCTCCAGTCCCGTCTGTCTCTGTCCCGGTCCCTGTCCCGGTCTCGGTCTCTGTCCCGGTCTCGGTCCCTGTCTCTCTCCCATCCTCCTCCCCGGTGATTGCCTCCGTCATCCTGCCAGCCTCCGAGCCTGTCCCTCCCATCCATTCTATCACTGCCTCCTCCCCTCCCTCCTTCCCCAAATGGACGCCTTCCACCTCCAAAACCTCGGTCCCTCTCTCTATCCCTATCCCGATCCCAGTCTCTGTCCCTCTCTGGCTCTCTGTCCCTGAATCCAGGCCTGTCTCCTCTGAACGGCCTACCCTCCATTTCTTCTGGCCCTTCCAGGTTACGAGGACCCCCTGGTCTGATAAAAGGAGGAGGAGGACCTTGAGGAGGAGGCCCATGCCCATGTGGAGGGAAAGGAGCCCTCATGTTGTGGGGAGGGGGCATCCCAAAGCCGCCTTTAGGTGGAGGGGGCTCGTGGTGCATCATTTGAGGGTGCGGTCCTCTGGGCATCATCTGTGGGGGCATAGGGGGCATGTTGGGGTGAGGGGGTCTTGTCACATGGGGTGGAGGGAAACGCTGCATGTGTGGTAGCGGGGGAACGGGAGGACGCTGGAGTGGGATTATGCCAGGCCGTGCTCCAAGCAGACCACCAGAGGGGGGCTGAATATTTCCTGGAGGAGCACCTGGAAGAGCACCCGGAGGTCCACCTGGAGGTATACCTGAAAGAGGACCTGGTGGACCACCTGGAGGTACAACTACTTGATTACCTGATGGGGAAACAAACAGAAAATACGGTGTTAATTTTAACCCATCAACCAACTGAGAAACATAAAATATAACCCAGTACCTCTAATGATTGATTCCATACAATTTTTCAAAGAGATGAAACACATTCTCCTTGTTTTAATGGGCAAATTTACATTAATGGTCTTTTTACAATGGACTGGGCAAAAGGCGAGACAACAAATCACTCTGTCTGGTGAAAAGTGAGAGGGGAAAAACAGACTGACCCAAAGGTCCCATCTGGCTATTGAAGATGTTTGAACCGTCGGGGACCTCATCATTTTTCCTATTGCCCAGACCTGCTGGGTCCAGAGGTGGGTCCTCAACTCCACCTTTGGCAGGAGGTGGGAGACCTAGAGGCATGGCACCTGGGGGAGGGAAACCTGGGAGAAGATGGGTGAGATGAGTTAGGGTCCTTTCACACCTGTCCGGTTCGGTTCAAACAAACTTCTTTGCATTTGCCTGTTTAATTCCGTTTGTTTGGTCTGTCAGTTGAATCCTGGTGTGGGTTAAAATCAACTTTTGAAAAGGTGGACTTGTGTGAAGAAGCAAATTTTAAAGAAATGTGTGCGTGTCATAATAGATTTATTTAAGATCATGGTAATGTGTATGTGTTCCAGCTTATGAGTGGCTGGATTTTCCAAGTTAGAACATCAGTGTGTTGTGTCTGGGTTCTTGTCTGTGTATTTTTGTAGTTTCTTATAAAAACGTGAGAAAGACATAGTGACTAAACACTAAATATCCCCTTAATATTAGGGTGCAAAGCACCTCAATTTTGCCCCGTTGACCTATTGTCATTCTCAACATTATTTCTTAATGTGTTCATTTTGATACTAGAAAACATAAATAATAAACATAAATAATTTAAAGAGCAGTAAAGTGATGAATCTCAGTCAGAGTTTGATTTCAACATATGGGTCCATGAGAAGTTGATGACAAGATGACAGTTGCTGTAACTGCTCAATGAATAAGTTACCCATCAGTCCATACTACTTTGTTTTCAGCTATCGGTTCATTTCTAAAAAGTCAATGAGAACAAAGACTGAATATCAACGATGTATCATGATCAACGTATAATTTACAAATAACTGAGCCACAGTTGTGAACTCGACCCAAATTTCAATGTTGAAAATAATCTGAGGAACAAAAACTGTGTGAGAGAAAGAGACTGAATGAAAGCCAGTGAGAGACAAGGCAGTTGTAGGAGGTGCTACCTGGCGGCATCTGCATGGGGTTGAAGCCAGGTCGGATGAAAGGAGGAGGGGGGACGCCGGGGGGGAAGGAAGGCGGAGGCATGCCTATGGGACCAGGAAAGACAGGAGGCTGGAGAGAACCCACGCCAACCATTGGCTGCTGCATTGGAGGGACCTGAGAACATTTACAGGTATTTACAGGTAATAAAAGTTACATGTAATACTTTCCAGTGATACTCTGGAGAGACACAGGAGTTTGGTAACTTCACCACATACAATAAAAATAGTCTTATTTTATCTAAGCTCGCTCATATATTTTAATGAAGCAAATCTAACATCAGCTTGACATATTATTTTAAATATAAACTCCACACTAATGTTTCTAATTTTGTTCAAATCTGACCATCTGATTGTTTTCAATTTAGCATTTGCGTAGTTCCCGGAAAGCACATCCTGTAAATACTGCAATTTAAAACAAGTTTCAGAATGATCTGTCTTTTTACATCATCTTCTTTTATGCCAGAGAAAGATCAATTCATCTCTAATTCTTAGGGATTAAAATACTGGTAACCAGCCTGCAACTGTTGTTTACCTGTGCAGGAGGAGCAGCTGCGGCAGCCACAGGTAACACCTGTGCCTCCTCAGGCTGCTGTGGCTCTGAACGGCCATTGTGGGTGAGCTCCTCTGGGTGGTCTAGAGCCTTCCTCACTCCACTCCACTCTGGAAAAGGCAGACATAATTGAGATTTGTTAAAAAGCAAATTGGTCAAAACAATATAATACAAAATAACACCAATAGGAGAACTTGTTTCTGGTGCACATTTCAATAAAAACAAAATTCCAAATGATAAAACACAGGAAGGGTATGAATTAATGAATTCAGCATTCAATTTGTCAGGCCAGCTATGAAGTATTTTCTATGAAGATCTTGTTTACAGTGACCTGTGTGGCTAAAATGGCTTCCATCATCACCTTTCCGAGGTTGCATTTTTTGTCATAATTTGTTTGTATGTTTTCCTAATGTGTCTGTGCCTGTCAGAAAGTTTTTACCTGGTGATAAGGTATCTACATCCAGTATTCCTCCTTCTTTTAGCTCCTCCAACTGGTCCTCCCTGATTTTAGACCAAGGTATGTAGGTGACACCCAGCTCAACATCCCAGTACTGTTTAAACTCAGCCTTTATGCCCTTGTTCAAAGCCCAGGCAATCTGGCAAGAAATTAAAAAAAAACAAAACAAAAAAAAACAACCTTTGATACACAAAGCTTCTCTTCGAGTTGCTGACTTTTTGTTAAGTAGTGCATTACTAAGCAAGCCCCCTGTGTAGCTCACACACCTTGATGGCTTTCTGGTTAACTTTGTAAGATCCTCTACTCAGCTTCTGTAGAGCCCTGAAGGCATCCTGCCTATGGATCATGACGATATAGGCACAACCACGTGGAGGGATCATCTTAACAAGAGAGGAAGACACAAAAAATTAAGCATTTTTCACCTTTTATTTAGATGAGAACATGCAAATTTAATTGATGCAAACCACAAGATTTGGTCACAGCTGGCTCACTGCAAGTGAGCTATACATGTTCACTCACATTGATGGATTCTATCTGCCCAAACTCCTCCAGTAAACAGGCGACATCCTGCTGTTGTGTTCTCTTGTCCAACTGGCCCACCCAGAGAGTTGTACTGCAAACTGAAAAGGGAAAATAAAGGGCAATTTGAACAGGAACCTAGAAATGCACTGAATATGCGACACTTTGAATCAAGGGGAAGAAAATTATTTGAAAAACCCCAGTGATGTCAGCCAAAGACAATAATCTTATGAAAATACTACAATAAACATATTGCACACAACTAACAGATCAATTCAGGTCAATGTCTATTTACTTCAATAAATTCGACCATAAACCGATCATTACTCACTGCTTAGTGTCTCGCTCTTGGGCGGCGGGAGGCCTTTCTGACGTCGCTCTCTTTCTTTCTCTCTCTCCCTGCGCTCCTGCGAGCGAGAGCGCGGGGAGTGGTGGCGCCGGTCTCTGGAGCGCGAGCGGGATCGCCTGTGTCTGGAACGCCGCGTGCGGGAATTGGACCGTGACCTCCTCCGCTTTGGCGACCTGAAGATAAAAAAAAAGCCGTTGCAGCTCATTACAAATGAACACGACATGAGCAGCTCATCTGCATAAGGCAAGATAAATAGAAAAGAACACATTACAGTGTTGATACAAAACCCTAGTTTGACAGGTCATATCCCATTTCAGAGGTTTACCTGGAGCCTGAGTGTGACCTTTGACCATGTCTGCCATCCCTCATTGATGAACGGTCCATATCCATTGACAGATCCTAGCATGGTATGAAGACTACATGGTTATTATTTGTTGAGGACTATTAGATCTATAACATGAAGGTCTTTGAATACAACATAAAACATTTAAATTATACATAACAAAAACAGTTCTTAAACTTCCATCTAAGACACCCGTTATCCAGATTTCTGGCATCACCATTTAATTTTATTACAAAAATAAAAGTGTGCTTTACCAACTTACTGAAAATGACTTGCTAGATGCCACTATTTCGTATATCCTTTGTACTAATGTTAAGTCTGCCTGATGTTAATAGGTAATGTCGTACATATCCTTTGTGCTCATGTTAAGTCTACCTGTTGTTGCTGGGCTGCATTGTGGGGAGGGTACACCCCTGGGAAGCCTGGGGGCCCAGCAGAACCAGGGAGGGGCTGCCCTGGCAGCGCATGCCCCATAGGAGGCATCATAACTGGGAAGCTTTGTCCTGGTGGTAAACCATAGGCCTGGAGCTGGCCATTAGGAGGAAGAGGAACCTGAGCAAGACAGGTGTGATAAATGCTGTGTACGTAAACCAGGGTTTCCCCAAATATAAAATCAATTTATCAGAAAGAGGTTTTTGTTGTTTTTTTTTTTCTATTTAAAATTTTCTTTTTATATAGGTATGGCTTTCCACGAGTAAAGAGCATGTGCTGTACTTTCTATAGTATGTTTTATGTAACCCAAATTGTTGTCACACAAGCTACACTGTTTGCAGTGATATAAAACTTAAATTTAACAGAATTTCAATGTATAGAGTAAAAATGGAAAGAAAGACAACACTTATCGAATAAAAATTAAAAATAAACTTCAACAAATTGAAAATTTCCTCCTTATTACCTGTTGTGAGAGGTCTTGCGACATGTTAATCATTGCCGGTTTAAAGTGCTCCACATGCTGTGGGAAGGCTGGAGGCTGCTGCATACTGTAATGATAAAAATACACCATCAGCTTCACAGTTTATATTTCAGTTTGGGAAAAAAAAAAAAAAAAAAAATCAATCAAAGCTTCCCACTTCTTGGTATCACAGAGATTTTATAGCAAATATGATAAATCAAGAGCTTACAAGGAAGGCTGTGATGCGTTCTCATCCTTCTTTGATTCTTCTCCGACTTCTGGTTCATCATCATAGTCAAAACGGTCCAGCAATTTCTGAGGGAGACACAGGGAGCGAATGTAAAGAAAACACTAATGATATTTTTAATATAGCAAATCTTGTCCCAAATTGTTCAAATTGTCTCAGTAGTGCCTGATCTGCCATGTAGCAAAGAATTCATTTGGCTGTTCATATGCAAAAAAAAAAAAAAAAAAAAAGCCACCTTGTCAAAGGCTGTTTTCTGCTGAGTGGGTTGGGTGGGCAGAGGAGGTTGTGGGGCAACCGCACCAGGCCCCGTGGTAATGTTTTGGGCCTGTGGTTGGATAGTATGGAGAGGAGGCGGAGGGTTGGCGTCTGGCTTCACTGGCTGCTGCTGGAAGTTCTGGAGCATCTGCTGAAGCTATAAACACAAAAAAAAGGAGTTACCTACTAGGGGAGGTTCTAAGAGATGTATAGGAAATAACAACAACATAAGCAACAAGACTGAGGTCAAAGCTTATGACAGTCTACATGAGTACAAACTCACCTGCTGACCCTGTGAAGACTGGAAGAGCTGTGCCACAGCAGCAAAGGCGTCAGAGGTCTGCAGCTGAGTAGAAGATGTCATGGTGGAGTTTGCTGTTACTGCAGTAACTGGCTCTTTGGCTGGAGGTGGAGAAGAACCTGATGGAGGAGAGAGGTGCATTCAAATGCTGGCTTCACTCACTGATACTTCAGCATATCAATACTAGATGTTTTTTATGCAATATACATTAAAATGGCGCACATAAAAATTTCTCCACTTGGCAAACATACATTATTTACCCCAGCTTATGCAAAAGCTTGTTTAAAAAATTGTAAGATTTGATCTGTAAAGTCGTGTCTGTATTTAAAAGCAATATCATGGCCTTACAGTAATCACTACTAGTAATCCCTACTGTCTTATGCATGCAATCACACAAATTACCTGGCTCATCTGTGCCTGTATAGGGTGCAGCAGCACTGCTAGAGCCAGCTGCCATGTCCAAGAGGGGCTGAATAACCTCAATCTTGAACACTCCATTCTTCTGCCACAGGTTCAACACCCGCACAATCTTACTCTACAAAGGCAAATGAGGAGTCACAAGGTTAAAAAGGAGGGAGAGGGAATACCAGGAGGAGAGAATAGTTATCATTAGAAGGGGAAAAAAAATCAAATTGTAGAATTTGTGGCTGAAGCAATACCGTGTACAATTTTATTTACACTCAAATTTTGACCAGGTCTTTCTGTTCTTACCCTGTCCTCTACAGGGCAAAGGCAGAGGTTCTCAAAAGTTCCTGCAATGTTCTTGGTGAATCTGGGGCCAAACACGTCCTTGTCCGGTCCAAACTGGTGTCTGGACTGCCTAACAATGGAATCCACCACATACAGGCCTGCTACCTTGTACTCAGGCTTGCACTGGGGAGAGCAAAAGGGAAGACAACAAAAGTCTGGTTGTATGCAAATTTGGTGAGGAGAAACTGGGTGATAACTTAAATTGAACCAGTCTCACTCACCTTCTTGATAAACTTTTCCACAATCTGGACCACATGTTTGTAGAGCTAAGAAAGAGAGAAGCAAGTGAGCATGTTACAAGCTGGCCATAGGCTAAAAAGAATATGGGACATAATTTTGGCAATACAGAGGAAATAGCTCAAATAGATATACAAGTAATTTTGAAAACAAACGAATGCCAAACTCATTCTTACTTTCATAGCTTTAATGGCTGATTTGGTGATGGAGATCATCTTTGCCCGAGAGATCGGGGGCTTGGAGTCCATCAGGGAGAATAACTACAGAAACAGAGCGAGATGATAGAGGAGTCAGACGAGGGGAGTCCTGAGACAAACCCTGCGCGTCTTCCCACATCAAAAGACATATTTCCAAGACAAGCCCTTTACAATCAGTGTTTTTGTTGCAACAAATAGCAGAATTAAACCTGATATTATGAAACTGTAAGCAATGAATATCCCAGTCTTTACTGTCTAGCGATAATCTAACAGTCCACTGACAATGATGCCTTTTGTCCATTCGGGAAATATTTCACCGGTTGCCACAACTACAGATTTGAAAGGTGACATTGTGTTATATAGACTGACATTTTTATTTTCACTGTCTTCCTTGTGCGATCATTGTATTTTTCATTAAACTCTGACTGAGGCCCGAGGCTGAAATCTCTAGCACTACAATGAAATGTTTGCCACTTTCGTGTCCCACTTTGCCATGAGACCTTGATACCTGCAGACAACTCCAAACTGGGTCACTAATACTGAAGTACTCGCTCACGTATTCGTCATGTGTACCTCGGGTAACAGGGATCCGTGCAGAGAAACAACAACTACGTTCAGCCTTTCGGCGCCAGAGGCTGCGGTTGAAACTTCAATTGAAACTGCACGGCACCTCAACCGAGAAGCACTAGAAACCACCCGTGGTTCTGATATTACAATGGTTTTTTAGCGCAATTCAACACGTATCTGGGCCAGACAGATAGCTGTGATGCTATAGCGGGTTTGTGCTAACCCCGCAGTCTCTGTGGTTAACAGGATATGTACACACAACATTTTTGTTTTGGGAGCTTGCAGGGTGACAACAACAACCCGGACAGAGTCTCCCGAGCAGCATTGTTACCAAACACCGATATTAGTAACCACACTCCCACTAGCCAACGTTTCTTAGCACGGGAGCCGACGCTGACCGGCTAACGCCGCGTTAGCTTCTCCTTCGGCACAAAAACCCCGTCACTCGCTGCACCGCGCCGCAAGGCGTGCAAACACGGTCGCTAACGCCGTTAGCCCCGCGCCGGACGAGGCGGACGCGTCCGGCTAGCTCCGCCGAGCAGGCCCCGCGGGGTCGGTCCCCGCTCGGCTAGCTCCCCCGTGCAAACACGGCGCCGTGGCCAGCGCCGCCGAGGCTCGTTGAGCGCCGGGGGTCCCGGCGAGCCCCCGGGGGCGGCTCACCTCCTGGTTGAAGGCGTTGACGGCGTCCATGGTTGCCCGACGCTCCGAGCCTCCCCCGTAGCTCCCGATTCCCCGCTCACGGCGATGTTTATTCAAGGAAGGGTCGGTACAACATGTCCGCTCCCGGTGGCTAACGCCAGCTAGCCTAGCATCGGTAGCTCCTCGGGTCGGCGGGCACGGCAAAGCATGATGGGATTCGGGCCTGTAGTTCCGGGGTTTGACCACTGGGTGGCGGAGTGCAGCAGGGATCGAAAACAAAAATAAAAGCGACACATGACGCAACTTGTCAGAGTATATATATATATATATATATATATATATATATATATATATATATATATATACATACATACATATAAAAGGAAACATGAAACATACGCAGAAGTTCAACAGAAACAATATAAAACAGCAACAAGCAGATGACAAAGCGCACAAAGTCTTATACATAAAATTAGGGATTTAGGGATTTAATCATTTGGATCAATACTTCCTTCGTGTGGACAGGGTGAAGGACAGGGGTGTCCACACAATGCTCCTTTAGGTGCAGCACACATGGAGAAAATTACTGTCTTTGCTACGTGACCCCAAAATAAACCCTGAAACCAAGCTGGAGATTGACATTATATTTAAATTCTCTTTGACCTTTCTTAATACTCTTATCATCATCACCTGATATTTCTTGAATAAAGATAATGCAACAACGAGCTTCAAATTATCCCAGGTCACAAACTTAAGGGTCATCAGTGATATAATAACTCTGATATTGGTATGATGCTTCTCAAATTTATAGCATTAAATGGATTTGTGCAACATTTCCATTTCACGCTTTTTAAAAGAACCATTAAATAACTCCTCACACAGCTGCTCCGTTTCCTCCTTGAACCAATGACCTTTTTAGATGGTTCTAAGTATCTTTATTTTTACAGGCTACTGTCAGATTCCAAGGGCTATTCCAAGGACTACTTGCTTTAAGTCATAAATTCACTAAAGAAGTACATGCTGTCAGGAACTTGGCAATCGGTTCAAGTTCACCATGACCGCAGGCTCACTGAATGCTAGAGTTGTAGGACTGACTGTACATTCTTGTAGTATAAAAATATTTCCAATAGATGGTGGTATACTTGTACGTTCCGCTCTATGTCTTTGGTTCCAAGCAAGGTCCAGCAGGCAAATCAAACTGCATGTGTAGATGTAGCTATTCTTCTCACTCCATCCAGGAATCTATATAAAGAATGAACACAACAGCGCACACCTGTAATTAAATCCGATGACTAATGACTACAGGCTAATAAAAGCACCAGAGTTAAGTTAACACCTCCTGGACACTGACTCAAAAATAAAAGAAGCCTCATATTGGTTATTTTAGGGTTTGGGGGCGGTTTTTTGGTTGTGTTTTTACTGAATTTCATTAAATATGGTCAAGTGTCTTTACTATTTTATTCAGCCTTCGCTTGTTCACCATATAGGACAACATTCAGTATAATAATGTTAGAACAGATTAACCTGAGCTGAAGCCAAATACAGGAGGGAAAATGTGTCTCAAACCGATGCCCCTCCCTGCAGGTGTCCTCCTTTGAGTGATGAACACCATGTTAATCAGGCCAGTGAACACCTCCATGAGCGAAGAGAAAATGCCCCTTTGTCTTCGGCTCTCATGCGGGAGTACAACTTTTATGTTTATTTATTTATTTACTTGCTGGCAGAACTCCAAGTTCAGCAACAATCAATAAAACAGCCTCTGTCTGTCTGTCTGTGTTTTTTTTTGGGGGGGGGGGCGTTATAGGCCAGGTGATGGCGCGTCTTGTCCGAACCTGAACATTTCTTAGGGACTGCGACCATTTCTGATCATTCATTGCCACTGGAGATGATCAGCTCGGGAGACAGTGTCATTCAGGAATTGCGCGGCTGCCAGGTGCGTCGCGCACGATGTCGAAATTTGGATGCTTTACGCACAGTTCTACCTAAACGAACCTGGATAACACGATGCGGACGCAGAGCAGTCAGGCTATGTTACAGGAATAAAATAAAAAGAAATTAAATATTTATAGTGACGGTGTTGCTGTCTCTCCGTACAAACATATTCTTTGTTCACAGCCATGTACAGTCTGAGCTCAGCATGCAGAAACTGCGTGGCAGCGGTGCCGGGCGGAGTTGTCGCCCCTTGTTTCACATGCGCTCCGCCCGCCTGCGCTGATTGGATTGGAAATTACCACCACCACCACGGTGTGAGGGGCTGTGTGTGTGTGTGTGTGTGCGTGTTTCTTTTCACACTCAAACTAAGAAACGCCCACCCAGATGACCGGGAAAGTCACTTCAAACCGAAAAACACGCTGCCTGCACACAGACTCTTCTGGAGGCGCGCATGTTTGGAGAAGGGGACGCGGAGCGTGAAGCCGAGGCTACTTCTGACTAAGCCCGTTTCTTTTTTTTTTATCCACATCTAGGCTATTAAGACAGGTTGCGTCAGTTGATAACTTTCCATGACTGAGTCTGGCATTTTTTTCCCGTGTGTGTGTCATTTCAATCTAAGCTGTTCCGCGCTAATCAAGACTTGTCTCCGGAAAGTGCTGAGTGCGCTCACTAGATGCTTTGGATGAACAGGTGGCGCAAGATCCGGTTCCCCGAATTTGTCGTCAGGGGCCAGACGCAGACAGCCCGGAGTTAACGCACTTTGTCGGACGTCAAGCATTTAAGAGTTTTTCTTTTTTCTCCCCTCCACCCTCCCTTGTTAAAAACGAGAACGCTCGGCGAGGAGGGAGCTGTGATGCCAGTTGCGGACAGCGACATGGTGGTGGACAACATCCACGCGTTGTACGAGGGCAAAACCCCGAGCTGCGCCGGGAACGAGGGCGTCCTCCCGGCCTCCCTGTGCAGCCCCGCGGCGGACATCCTCAAGAACTTTTACCACACCAAGCGGGTCGGGAACTACCTGATCGGGAGGAAGCTGGGAGAGGGGTCGTTCGCCAAAGTTAGAGAGGGTCTCCATGCGCTGACTGGGGAGAAGGTAAGAGGGCGGAGTGGAGATGCAAAATGAGTTTTGGAGTTCTAATGTGTTTTGTATATCTTTGCATGGATATTATAAGGAATAATGCATTTATTGTTGTAACTTTAAAATGAAAAATAAACTTTTGATGGGGAAAAAAAACACTTAAGAAAAAGAAAATGGACAGTTTGTTCTGACTGCAATAACCTGTGTTTTAACATTTTAAAATAATGAGTCTCACACATGAAGGGGTCTGATATGGCTCGTGCCTGCCGGACAGTACATCCTTTTCTTCTGCATGTCACCTCCTCGCCTCTTCATATTGACAGTTTTGCCATACATTGTGATTTTTTTTTTTTTTTTTTTTTTTTTTAAAAGAGAAACAACAACAAAACAAAGAGTCATCCCAGGTCTCGGCGACTAATCAGCTCTTAGCTCCCTCAGAGAAAGTGATCAGCCCTGCCTGCAACAGGAACCTTTGTTAATGAGCTCATGAGCTCATGGGGCAACACCAGCTGTTGGACTCAGCTACTCTCTGGGCTTCGGTTTTTTTGGGGGGCAAGGCTCTAGTGGCAATATTTACTCTGTGTGTGTGTGTGTGAGAGAGGGAGAGAGGCTCGCAGGGAGCGAGCTGCCCGTGTTTTCTCCAGACATGTGCTGGATGACTGCTTGTGCGCTCTGCGCCTCCGCTTTGTCTGGTGGTGATCTCACCGCCGCCGGCGCGCAGGCCTGTGATAGGCACGCTGGAGGGGGGGGGGGGGGGGTGCTGCTGACCGGCCTATGAGCGAGCGGAGCCGCTACTTGCATATGAAATCGTGTCGTTGATAAACGAGCCCCAGCCTCATTATGATTCCGCCAGCGCAAGGGGGCTTTGATATGGGCACCCATTGGCCACTGGTTGCCTTTTGTCTCTACAGGCTCTTTTTTTTTTTGAGGAGCAGCCAAGACATTTGCATATTAGAAAAACAAGTACTCCCCCCTTTTTATTTTTTCAACGTGTTCCTACATATAACCCCATGTCTGCGCGCATGTGTGTACATCAGAATATGTACACTTTGAGTCACTGATATTCACATTTAGTGTATTAAAGATTAGCTCATCTTTAAAACCCCTCCCCTCTCCTCCCATTCTGGTGCCGTGAGGGGAGAAGAAAGCGCCTCTCTCCTCATCCCTCCTTCCCTCACCCTCTTTGTTAAGGATGATGCAAACACTGGCAATCTCAAAACCAAGAGCATCTCTCTCTCTCTCTCTCTCTCTCTCTCTCTCATTTAGTGGAATACAGGGTTCAACAGGCGATGGGTGGGTAAGCGGTGGGCAATGGGTTTATTCGAGCAAAAGGGTAGTATGGGGGGGGGGGGTTGCAGGAATGTTTCCAGATCCCTTTTTTTAGCATCACTAGAAAGTCAGCATGGAAGCAGGGA
The DNA here is from genome assembly GCA_016859345.1 of Istiophorus platypterus. Classification (NCBI taxonomy): domain Eukaryota; kingdom Metazoa; phylum Chordata; class Actinopteri; order Istiophoriformes; family Istiophoridae; genus Istiophorus; species Istiophorus platypterus. The sequence continues at coordinate 19,353,657 of CM029129.1, read as the reverse complement.
TGAGAAAAAACTGGGTGTGTTTAAGGGCAGGGGGTATGAAAGTGAGGCGAGGTGAGAGATGGTGTTGTCATGGTCAGGGGGTGTGGGGGGGGGGGTCCGGGGAGGTCATACGCATGTTTTTGATGTCTGTAACCCACTTTCCCCTACATGCTCCCCCTCCCACCCCCCTTCCTGTTTCTGTCTGAGGGGCGCCTGATAAACAACTGAATCCCCCAGAAGCCCCCTGGCTGGGTGTTCCCCTCCCCCTCTATACACCCCCCCCCCTCCTCATATAGACCAGCCTACTGTAAATACAGTGCCCCATCCCCCTACGCATATCCCGCACCCCTTCTCTTAGCCACACTGCTTGGCGTAAACACGGGCCATCTATTAGTGTATTATGACGGCTCACTGAGCACACACACACACACAAACACACTGACATACACATACAGAGCCAGGTTTAATTAGAGGCTGTAAAAAAGGTTTTTCAGGGGTGAATCAATTATCAAAGATGAAAGGACGAAAGTAAAAGAGAAAGACGAGCTGAAGGACAGAAGAAAGAGACGACACACACAGGCAGACGGCCACTTTGGCCCTCACCATTTCATTAATGGATATGGTGATTGGTTCCACTGGTCATGCCTTTCCACGTCTGTGGGCTCTCCTTGAGATGATTTGCTGTGTATGGTAGCCACGCTCTTGAACTCAGTCTAGACGGGACACAAGGAGACAAGGGCAGTGGATGAAATAGAGTAGATGGGCATGTTATTGAGTGTTATTAACTACAGGCCGAAGCAAAGTCGTTGTCATTCAGGTAAAGGACATGTTCTGTGGCTTTTATGAAAAGACTATGCTGGGCTCTGCTCCAATGAAACAACAAGGGTGAGGAAACACTGACACAGGACGATGAGATGAGTATTTCAAGTAAAAAAAAAAAAAAAACCAATTCAAAATGTCTGCTTGGAAAATCTTTTCTCTTCAGTTTGTTGAATCAGTTTCAGAAAATGTTTCTGTTCCACATTTGTCACCGCTTCTGGTTTGTGTGTGTGTTTAGCTGCAACTAAACTCTGTGGCAAATGGGGGAATATTAACTGCCCATTTGGCCATGGCGCCTTCTCTACAGATAGGGTAACATTTGCTTTTTCTCTTGGTTTATGATGGTTCGGCGTCTCCTCCAACACACACAGTATACATACACCTCCCCCTCCATGCAGCCTCAAGGCCCCTATAGCGCCTGGGTTGCCCCACATTGGGAGCAGCTGCGAGGGAGAGGTCAGTGTCGAGTTATATAGCCTGCAATGGAGACTTGAGCGCCCCATCACCTGTTACACTAAAATCCCCTAAAAATCTCCCAAGACACCGCAGTGCACTAGTGCTCTATTCTCCATGGGTATTATTCGCAGTATCATATAGGGCAATGTTTAAGATTTAAACTTCAGCTTTAAAATTCAGTGCTTTTTCTAAAATTACACCCTTACCTCATCCTCTGTCTCTCCATCTCCCCATCTTGTCTCGAATCCTCCAGGTTGCGGTGAAGGTGATTGACAAGCGGAAGGCCAAGAAGGACTCATACGTGACCAAGAACCTGCGGCGGGAGGGCCACATCCAGCAGATGATCCGCCACCCCAACATCACGCAGCTGCTGGACATCCTGGAGACGGAAAACAGCTACTACCTGGTGATGGAGCTGTGCCCCGGCGGCAACCTCATGAACCGCATCTACGACAAGAAACGCCTGGACGAGAGGGAGACTCAGAAGTACATCCGGCAGTTGGTGCTGGCCGTTGAGCACCTGCACAGGGCGGGTGTAGTGCACAGGTAAATTAAAAGAAGGAAAAGAAACAACTTAAGATAAAACGGCCAACTTCAGAGAGAAAGAAAAAACAGGAACATTAACACGTTTATCTCTAGTGTTAGGGGAAGTGTTTAGATGCACAGAATATGTTCGCCGTCATTAGCTCAGAGAGCTTTGTGTTGGGTTAAAGCTGACTTTAAGATCTCCGAATCAGACATGATCCTCTTTCTCAATAAGTCCTTATTGTGCACATTACTGTTAATCCACAAATAACTAGATCTGTCTGCTCGATAACTGCAATGAGATGATCTAAGAGGTTTCCCTGAGAGCAGCCAATAATTTCTTAGGAAACAAAATAAAGTTGTTACGTCATATGGTAAAATGTTTGATTTGATTTCAGGGGAAAAAAACAACACGTGAACTCGTATCTCTATACACAAAATTCACATATAACCTTCACATAGCGATTCCGTAATATTCAATCCTTTTGTTGCTCGGAGCCTGGGAACTACATTTCTATCACGATGAGATGAGCTATGTAGATAACTGTGTAACAGGATTTCTAAGGGGATCTGGAGTCACACAATAGACCCTGAAAATCAGTCGGTGTGACCCACATTGGGGGGGTTATGTATGTGTCAGGGATTGTGGGGGTCGGCAGGGGGGCAACACTCCCTCTTTTGCATTGTATCATGACAACAGCTTAGATACGTTATCTAGTGTAAACACTAACACTGCGCTGGCATTGACGTCGACTTTTTTTTCTCTCTGTCTTACAGGGATCTAAAGATAGAAAACCTCCTGTTGGACGAGCAGGACAACATAAAGCTCATAGGTAACTCCGAAGTTTTTACATTTACAGTTCGGCTCACATCAAGTCAAGCACAAAATTTCCCAAAGCCAAGAAAAGGGGAACAGTTTAAGCAGTCAATAATAAAAGACTCTTTTAATGCTTTAATTATTTACCAGTAGAAATAAAAAGATTTTCTCAGTAGGACTACAGGGTCACAGTTGCCCCCATGTGGTGAGTGGCTAAGAGCAATTAAATATTCTGTTAAAACCCTTACAACCTCTCACCATAGTGCTAATCTGCTTCTGTTTGTGTGTGTAACACTGTGATGGGGCGGCTGGTTTAACGGGTGAGCTGCAAAGACTAGGTAGTAAACCCAGAAATGAGACTCACCCCCCCCCCCCTTTTCTGCCCCCCCCCAGACTTTGGCCTCAGCAACTGTGCAGGCATCCTTGGATACTCAGACCCTTTCAGCACCCAGTGCGGGAGTCCAGCATACGCCGCCCCCGAGCTGCTCTCCAGGAAGAAGTACGGGCCGAAAGTGGACGTCTGGTCCATGTGAGTGTCCCCCCCCCCTTTTTTTTTTTTAATAATTAGTTGTCAGATATCAATATATTTAAATAGAATTGTTTACTTCACGAGCCCAACTGTACCTGAAGTGTGTACTTTGGTCTTCCAGCGGTGTGAACATGTACGCGATGTTGACCGGGACTCTCCCGTTCACCGTGGAGCCCTTCAGTCTCCGAGCCCTGCATCAGAAGATGGTAGACAAGGAGATGAACCCCCTACCTCCCTCGCTCTCCACGGGTAAATAGTGAACGCACACATGCAAAGCCTGTCGTCAGTAGATGAAACATTTTGATAGGTAACAAGGTGTTTGACCTGTGGTGAGCAAACTATGAAAGCAATTAATTTGCATAGCTGTACAGACAGTGCACGACTATGCCCCATCAGATACTCGCATCTCACTTTAATCGCAGTCAGGCAAGAACCGAAAACGGTTGCGAAGTCTGAATGTATTTGCTAAGTAAACATTATTATTTCAGGTTGTGATTGCGTGTGAGGGACTGAAAGAATGCTGACATTTACAGATGCGATGAGAAATCCCAGCGTCTGCCAAGAGAAAAAAGAAAAGGGGGGGGGGCAGATTGAAACTCATAGATAAGCTGTTGTTCCGCCTTTGTGGTCTGTAAATTAAAACCAGACTCCCTGAAAATTAGGTGAAAAGAGCCGCCACTATCTCATCAGCCTTGTTGAAGTTTTTGTCCGGCTGTCAAACTGGCAGGCTGTCCCTTAATGTACAAGGTTTGTGGCAGGCTGGTTTCAGAACTTTGAAGCTGTTTTTTAAATGTTTTTTAAATGCCTAAAAAAATGCAACAAATGAGAAGCTAAAGACTGAAACGCAAATACTGATAACAATAGTATTCTTTGTTGATTAGTATTTCACAAGAATGAGCTTGCTGGCCTTTTCAGAAATAAAATTATATGGGGGGTGTGTATAAATCATGCAAGTGGTCAAAGTGCATAAAGGAAACATATCAGCAGATGAAAAACAAAACCTGTTATTAGGTATTTGTCATAACATTTACCAGGCTCTGTTGATCTTTTCCTGGGAATCCGGAGTTATCTAACCATCAGCCAATCTTTATCTCAACTTACCTGTGAATTTAATGAGTTAGAGAGAAGTGGCTGGCAGTGCTTCAGAAACATTATTGACAAAAATAGAAGCATAGGCGTGAAGGTGGAGCTGGAATTTTTTTTTTCCATTGTTCAACATGAGGAAATGGAATGGGAGGGCGAGCATGGCCACAGGTGTTTCACTTTATCTAGAAGTACTTCAGTAAAAATTGAAAGGGCGGCAATTGACATTCGTACGGCGTTCGCACCTCCTCTGCATTTCATAACAGTGTCACTCCCTAAAATGCACAGTAGGGGATTGCTTAACCCACTTACATAAGCACCTGTTAATCAAGATGATGACACTGATATGCCATGTCCTCCGTCTTATGTAATAATGAAAGCAGATGAGAAGGATGATGGCCAGGTGTGTGGTTTAGCAGGCATATGAACCGTGTCAACCCCTGTGCTCCAACCGCTGATTGAAAACCGTTATGACGGGTTTGCCTGGTGGCAGAGATATGAGGCAGTATCTACTGTTCGGTCCCATAGTTGTCAGCCAAAGGAGCAGTTGCATCTCTGAAGTGAAATATAGGATATAATCACGGTTTAATATTTGGGAAAAAAAAACAAAACAACAACAACTTTCCATTTGATGTAGTGTGAGGACTGTCAGTGGCAGCGTATGAATATTCATGCTCCCTCTCCCTCTCCCCGTCTCAGCTGCCATCTGTCTTCTGAAGAAGCTTCTTGAGCCAGATCCCAACAAGCGTCCCAATATCCATCAGGTGATGGCCGACTCCTGGCTACAGCTGGCCAACAAGAATACCGGGGCGCCGTACCTCAACAGGTAGACTCACACGCATCAGAAATGTTCTGAGGCAGTATTTCTTTTTTTGTTTTTTTTGTTTTGTTTTTTAACCTTTTCTTTACTAACATAAAAATCTTTTTACGCGTCCAATTTAAAGTGTCACAAAGTATTTACTTTCTTGCTCTCTGCTAAGGATCCACATTGAGGAAATAAACCACACGGTGTTGCTGCATATGACGGAGAAAATGGGCTACAAGCACAGCGAGGTGCTGAGCGCCGTCCTCACCAACCGCGCTTGCCACACTTTGGCTGTCTACTTCCTCCTCAACAAGAAAATGAAGAGACTCTCCAAAGAGTACAGGGTAAGGGGAGCAGAGCGTTCTAGCAAGGAATTCTAAAGTGTTCCATCATTACACCTGAACTCAGTTTCTAGAGAGGTTAACAAAGGTGCAAGAATTCTGGGGTGATAAAATCTGGCTACCCAACAAATTCCAAGGGCTGGTGTGATGTGCGGTTTGCTGTGCCTGTTTAGGAGATGCAGTTCCAGGAGAAAAAGAAAGGAGAAAAGCAGAAAAACGAATACTTCCAGACCCAGTGGAGGAAGCATGTCGACAAGCTCACCATCCCCCCCAAACAGACGCCCGTCTACCTGGCTGTTAGCAAGGGGCCCAGTAAGGAGAAGAAACACAGAACAGGTGAGAGTTCATACGATGCAGTTCAAGGAAACTTGGATATTTATTAAAGGAAGAAATCTATATTGAGTACATTTGTTTAAAAAAAAAATACAACTTTATTTATTTCATCTATTTTATTTACCTTTATTCATACAGGGTAGGTTGACTGAGCATGCATGTTCTTGTACTTCAACGACCAGTTTCACACATATGTAGTTACCCAGTCATCCGTCCGTCCATCCACCCCTCCTTCCATTCATCCATCCATCAATCCATCCATCCGTTGTTTGTCTGTCGATCCATCCATCCAACCACCCACCCATCATCAATCCATCCATCCTTTCATCCATCTGGGAGGAAACATCTCGGACAAGTTGCCAGTCAGTCGTAGGGCGAACACAAACAATTTATGCTTAATTTACGTTCTGACTGAGAAAGTGTTGTACAAAAGTAAGTATATAAACTGGAATTAAACTGAATCTAGCAGCAGGGGATCATTAATTAAATTCAGTACAAACTATGTCTGGGTTTTTGAACAAAGGCTGAGATTTGGTTGTAGTCTGTCAGATAACACTGACAGACTACAACCACAGAGCTTTGAAGAGCTTTCAAGTGACAGACAAAGACCTGAGGGCAAAGCTGAGGCCTAAGCTCCTTTCCCTCTCCTCATTTAACTATAAGTGCTATTGAGAAAGCCCATTGGCTTTCCCAGATCTGGCATGTCAGGACAGGCTGGTCTTAACAAGGTTAAAATCAGGACAGACTGTGCCTGTACCTTTACGCCTGGCTGTTACATGCTATCAGAGATTTATGCCCGTGAGAGGTATGTCTTCATTCACATGTCATGAAGAAACTGGATGTGTAGGACATGCTGCCAAAAGTATCCCAAGACACAGCTGTTCTAAAACTTTTAATCAGTTGCATCTGCAGCGACCAGAGCAAAAAACTACTATTACAAAGTTTCTTTGACAAACACCAAAACACAGTATTTCCAAAATGCTAACAATGCTTCTCATTCCCTCCTCAGGTCTATTGCGTGCCATCACTGGTGGCCATCGTAATTCACCTCTGGCCCCACCCGGCACCGTTGCCTCCTCTTCCATGGAATATCTAGAGATCCATCCTCTCTTTACCAACACCCCTCAGCAACGGAGGCGATTGGCCACCCTCCCACAGGTCAATACGAGCCCAGAACACAACATTCCTGCTCCCCCAGCACCGTCCCCCATCGGCATGCATTCTTTTGGCTCCCTCTCGAAGGCTGAGCAAATCCAAGACGCCCCCACTTCGCCCTGGTACAAGCTGACCAACGGTACCCTGTCCCCGCCCCGCCACGTCTCTGCCTTCCAACCCGACTCCTCTTACTTGAAAAAGGCCACGATCCCCAGCCCTCCGGTCCTCATCGTCAATCCGCAGCCCAAGAAGAGCAACTCGTCAGATTGGTGCGGTTCTTCGGACACCAGCGGCAGCCCCCCCAGCACCGTGGGAAGCCCCCCGGGCAGCTCGGCTTTCAGCCCCCCGAAGTCCGCCTTTAGTCCGCTCAACCCCACCTCGGCTTTCAGTCCCCCTTCCAACAGCGGCAGCAGTGATCCCGAAAGCCCGACGCACCGCAGCAAGTTCCCCTCTATGGGAATAGGACAGATCCTAAAGAAGAAGGTCCAGCTGCAGCCGTTCACCTTCCGGCCGGAACAGGTCGTCGAGGAAGTGGTGTCACCGCCTCCCTACCCCATGCAAACTCTCCTTTGTGCATCTGGTGCACTCAAGACCCTCTGCTGAGGGACACAAGTCAAAAGAAAAGAATGAGCGAAAGTCAGACTGAACTCAAGGCCACTGTCAACATTTTATTTAAGTTGGAGAGGTCTTCCAGAGCGGCCTTTTGAACTGTGAATTGTCCCTTTATTGCGACTATGTCACTTTTAACGACAGACTTGATCCTTCACATAAGAAAAGAGAAGAAAAAAGGAGCAGTTCGAGCGAGAGTAAACAATATTTCATCTCTCAGCGCTGCTCTCGTTATGCGGTACAAGGTGGTGACAATGAGAAGATGAGATTTTGAAACATATCCCTCGCTGCATCCTAGGTAGAGCGTGGACGTTGGGACATCGTGTAACGTGGGCCTTGCCAGCAAGGTGTTCACACACACACACAAACACACAAAAGTGCACATGTATACACACAAATCACTGTATTATAGACTGAGTTAAGAGATACTCTCTACTGTAGTATTGCTATAACTGATTACTAATTGAGCCGCAAACTGATTCACACCAGCTAACAGACCCCAACTCTTACCCTGACCCTGATCGCGTGTATAAATGTTTTGTCTCTGTGAAAAAATACTAAGATACCCACTGACTTCCAGCCAGCTTGCACCATATCCTCAATGCTGACTGGGTGAAGAAGCTCACTGCACTATTCTTGAAAACCAAAACCTATAGTAACAACAAGTGTTTACCATGTTTTACCTCACTGCATTAGTCATACATTAAGGTATAACCCGCAGTTGATTGTGACATGCTTGTGTGGGATTTTGCCGTTAGAATCGACACACTGGAATAAAAATAAATAAATAAATAAAACCTAGACCAAGAGTAGCATTTATAGCATTCTCATAAACAGTCACTCAACACTGATAATAAATCACAGCTATAACTTTTTATATGCAAGTATTGCATCACCTCTTCCACATGGAAACTCAAACTGTTAAAGTCTTAGTTACGACTTTCTCACAGCTGGTAACCCCTATTCATAGTCAGTTTTTGGAAGAAAAAAAAAAAAGGAAAGAAGAAGAAACAGATAAAAAAAAATCAGTATCAAAGGCCTTATGAAACTGATCAACCTCGCCAAAGGCTGAGGGTATGAAGGTGGGATAAGCCGCTACCAGGATCACGTAACATCCACGAAAATAATTCACTTCCTTTTGTCTTAATGCTGTAGTTGTGCAATAGTCTTAAGTGTTTTAACTGCAATGATGAGTATTTGCCAAGAGCTCTCTGAGAGTGGTGTGAAAATTGTGCTTGTAAATAACAGTACGACTCCTGTGTTCCCGTCACTTATGCCGCAAGTTTGTTCGAAGGGATTCTAAGACGTTTGTTGAGCCGACACTTTCGCCATCTTGGTTGCTTCATGAGAACTGTTTGACTCTATTTAAAAGGCTTCCACTGGCACTCGAGGCTTGTTGCTGTTAAGATACTGTAGAATCTCTTCCTTGTTCAAATGAAAAGTTGCATGCAATGTTTTCACGAGTCGAACTGTACCGTCAACATTTTGAAATTACGTCTTTGTACTTTTTTTTTTTTTTTTCTGGTTGAAACTGAGATTGATACAGACTCGGGGGGTCTTTTATAAGATTTTGTAATGGATGGTGTCGTTTTGAGTGTCAAGAGATTTCTATGCTGTATAAAGTATTTTAAATATTTATACCGAATCCATTATGTGTCTGTCTGGTACTTCAAATGCACCTGCTTACTGTCTGGTTTCAATTTTGCACACCGTGTACTCTGTACACACTCGCACATCATTATACACCCTTTTCTTATTGGCTGAAAATATGTAGAATTGATACACTTAAATTATGATAATTAAGTGAATCATTCCACAATTCCACAGAATTCTACATTCTTGTTAATTTATGTATAATTTACACAGTGCCTGAGGCATATGATTTATTCCTAAAGCTCTCAGCTCCAGGAGGACTTAATGAAAATTGGCCTCTCTGCTGTGGAGGGTCATGTGTTGCTTTACAACCTCAATGTGCCACTTGTCTCACATACCACATACATTTCCCACAGGACACCTGTGGTGGGTAAAAAAAGAAAAAAAAAAAACACCCTTGCAACAGCTGAAGGACCCATGGGACTGATACACACACACACACACACACATACTAAGACCCCTTCCTCCTCCTCACTCATACACACACCGTAGACAGTAATCTACTCAGCTGTGGCTCCCCCGTCCCCATCATAAACCTCTTTGGGTGACACTGCCCTGACGAGACAAAGAAAGGGGATCACCGGGGCTCTGAGACAAACACACACATGCACCGGACAGCACAAACAGGGCCGTCCGATTAAATCGGCGTGGCTAAGCTGATAAAAGCCGAGGGGCAAGAGTGGCTCTAAAATGCATTAGAGCCGGAGCCTTTTGTTTATCGAAGATTGGCGGACAGTTAGTCAAAATCCCCGGGCGTCTGGTGAGACAAACAGGCCGTGGCCATGAATACTATGGCTTAACCGCAGCGCTGAGAGAAAGGAATCGAGCACACTGCGGGGGCATGAACAGGTAATACCTGTGTAAGTGTTTAGTGCCGCTCTGGCAACACCTGTAGTAGGTGCGTGCACAAAAATAAAATACTACTGACAGAGGGGAGTTATCAGAGAGCCATCTCTTGTTATTTGTTCCACTATTGATATTATGTTTTGAGAAACATACTTTTTAAAAAAATAAATTATCTTGTTTAAATAGTAAATAAACGCAAAAGATTCAAAAAAATAGCTTCTCCAATATAAGGATTTGCTATCAAAGTTAGCCTCACTTCTTTAGTTTTTGGACAAAGTTATAATTTTGAGGTGTCATCTTCACTACTTTTGCCCATTTTATAGATTAAAGTATGAATGGAATAAATAGCAGACAGATTAAATAATAAAATAAATCATAATGTAAAAAAAAGTTAATTGCAGCACTAGACTGCCTTTTGGGGGATTCTGACTGTGGAAGCCAGTTGTCAATCTACAGTTGGGTCCATAAGTATTTGGAAAGTGACACAGTTTTTGTAATTTTGCCTCTGTACACAACCACGCCTCACCAAACTGCTGATTTGGCCGCTCCTAAATTTCCTGCCAACTGTCTGATAGGTCTCTTGTTTTTTCAGCCTAACACTTCCTTGATTCGCATCGACACCTCCTTGGACAACATATTAAAAGTTCCCATAAACAGCCACCGAATGCAAATTCAATACTTGAAATCAACTTCAGACCTTTTAGCTGTGGCTTAATTCATCAGGCCACTGCTGGCCACGAAACAGACTGTCAATCAATTGTCCAATTACTTTTGAGCCTCTGAGAATGAGGGACTATGTGGAAAAATGGCTGTAATCCCTGCAATTCCTAAACAGCTAATGCAATATTTTTGTTAAACCCCTTGATTTAAAGCTGAAAGTCTTCCCTTCAATCACATCTTAATGGCTTCGTTTTAAATCCACTGTGATGATGCACAGACACAGAATTACGAAAATCGTGTCACTGTCCAAATACTTATGGACCTAACTGTATAATCTCAGGAGGCATTATCATTAAAAAAAATATCCATACTGATGTGATGAAGACCAAAAAAAAAAATTAATCAATTTTCCTAGATCCTCGACATACATTTTATTTGATTATTTCATAGTTGATCTGTTTGTAAACAGGTCAAGTGACAATGACAAATCTGTGATAACTCTCCCGAATCCCTGTCCCCCATCCCAGCAGGGGTGGCCAATAAGTTGATGTTCTTCATCATAATCACGTTAGGCATATTTTAATATCGGGACGGGACAATTACACCGATGAGAACAATAACAAGCAGTTGCTGCGTCAGGTTCCTCCAGTAATGATTTCTAAAATATTTAGAATGCAGGATGAGAACACATCTTGGATGATTGGATGATTTATCATGCCTTAATAAATGTTTTGATATAGTAAAGTTTAAGCTGAGATTGAAACCACAGGAGAGAATTTGTCCAGAGAACAGATTTAAGCCACACCCAGGAGAAATGTTGACTTTCCAAACCAATTTTAAAAGATAATTTAACAAACAGGTATATCTGAAAACTGAAAACTTGAGTGGTGGCATTCATAAATGTCCAAGGACCTGTTTTATTAACTGTCACTGACCAAAACAAAAATGATGTTTATAACATTTACATCACTTTTAATGTGAGGCCCAAACTGACCACTTAGTGTCCAGCAGGACTTTGTTACAGTCAATCTGTTCAGGCTTAGATCCCGATGACATTAATCCTGTTTTTTAGCCCCCTCTTCGTCACATATACGCACACACACTCACACCAGGGTGTCACTGGCAAGGGGATGAGCCTTTGTTGTCTGACAAAAAAAAAAAAAAAAAAAAAGCCCTTTGTGTCTGACAAAAACAGGCGATTAACCTGCCGCACAGCGACGGACAACCGGGGGACGTTCACAAACGCACGGGCCGGCTGAGCACCCCTGGTTCGACCCCACGGGCCGGCGCTGCCCCTTCCCTCGGCAGCGCTCACACATGCGGAGGATGAGGAGCGAGAGAGCGAGCGAGCTGGTCAGAGACAGCCAGACACTACCTGGCAGACACCAGCGTACACAAGGACGTGAAGAGTGTGCGGGGGGGGGAAACAAGCAGATGTTTCTAATGAAGTAGGAAGCTTTGAGCACTCAGAGGGGATTTGGGTTATGCCGTCAGACAAGTCAGTGACCGGCCCGGCTATCCCGTTCGATCGCAGACACAGATGAGGGAGATTATCGGGAACGAGAAGGCCGTGGCTTATCAAGAAGGTTTTGTTTTTTTTTTAACGCTTTCGCCGTGGAGGTGCGGTCCGTAAAGACGAACGGGGCTAAGTTTCCCAACAAATGCTCTCGACGCCGAGATCAGCTCACAACATGCTCGTTCTTGAGATTAATTTGGGAAACTTAAAACCCCCAGATGAAGGGGGTTTACTAAACAACCTGTCTAGTCTGGTCTGTGTGACACAGAGACGAAGATGAGACTGAACTTTTCTAACGGCTTTAGATCTAAAGAGATTTCAGTCAGGCGTATGTCGGACAGCCGACCACGTTAGGACGAGCAGTGGTGATGACAAAGTCCAAAATAAATAAATAAATATCTCCTAAATATAGGTTGTTTTGTTAAAGTTGATGCTTTGTTTACATGTTTTTTTTAATATCATAAAACAGAAATATGGAGCATTAAACATTTTTACTTCCCATATTCTATGAAATACATCATTTTTGGATATTATTTAAATAAAATGTACAAAAATATAGAATAAGAAGTAACAGATAAACTACATGGGACTGTTATGAAACACAGTGGACCTGATGTTTGGACGGTGCTGTGGGAAATCAAGAGTTAAACTGAGATAAACAAGCCATGAGCAACTGGTGGGGTGTGGCTCTTTTGTCGGTGGAAAACCAAATAATGTGATGGGAAAGAAGAAAATTGAGATTCTATAGTAAATACTGATATTAATACTGAAATGAATTTTTCCACCTTTTAATTGACAAAAGCTCAGACACATACAACTCAAATGATCTCTACTGTAATAAAAAAACAAATCTTATCATTGCTCAGTTTATTAAAGGACCAAAAACTGCAGTGATTTTTGTTCTCTTAAGCCCCTTAATAATGAGAAACATTTTTATTCTCACCAGTAATCCTTTTCATTTCATGCACAAAAAAACCCAAACAAACATATTTTGTAAGTTGGCACACAGGTGGCACTCCTTGAGTTATTTTCTCCCTCAAAAACAAGATCAGAAATTTAATCAAAGAGCAGAGCTCGGCCAATGGGAACTCAGTGTCTGTGGCAACAGCAGCATCAGCTCGATCAGCCATTGGTCTGGCGTTTCATGCAGGGAAGGCTGTAATTGGCTGATGGCTTGCCGAGGCTTCATTGCCTCCATGGCAACATTGCTTCCTTATTGCTTAGGGAAGGTGAAAAGGAGGGAAAGAGGGGAGGCGACTTTCGTTCAGACACTACCTCTGCATTATTCATCCTTTGTCCCCGAGTGCTTGTAGAAAGTGTGTAGATGTGCTGACTGATGCATGTGTGTTTGTGTGTGTGTTTCTGTGTTGGTCTTGGTTTGGTTGGTAGTGATTGGTTGAGACTTAAGGGGTGAACGAGGTGAAACCGTTGCAATAATTGCACTCAGCAGTGCAATGCATCCAGCAACACCGTGTCTATATATAAAACAGCTAAATGAGTTCAGAGGCCATTTAGTTGAGCCTTACGCAGTGATGCTGATTTCGATCACAGCTACTGGCCTTTTAGCTTTATTTCCTCTGAGTGGAACCACGAACAACGCGGGACCAATTCTCCAAAACGAGTCTGTTACGGGGAGCACCGGCGCACATCTGGACGGTCCAACGGTTTGCGTCGTCCACGCTCTGTCCGGGATGCACGCAGGCACCTCATCCTTAGGTGGGGACCGGATAAAGACAACAACACTGCCAGAAACAACAAAAACCACGCGGCTTGTTTGTTGTTGTTTTGAGTTGGTTTTTGTGTTGTTGTTTTTTTTTTTTTTTTTAAACCCCAGCAGTTGAGGGAGGGGAGCATTAGAGGGAGGGGGGAGGGAGAAAGAAGGACGAGGGTGGGGTTAAGCAGAGAGAAAAACATCACACAGAGATTAGGTTGGGGTTGTGGGGGTTCAGCACTCCTCCCCCGTGTATGTGTCTGAGCATCAGAGGGTGGTGGTGGTAGTTTGTGCGAGGGGGGGGGATAACGTCTGTTGACAGGCGTGCTGGCCAGCGAGCTGGCTGGCTGTTCCTTCGGCGGTGAGCACAATGACGAGATGGCAACAGGCACTCAGCGTAGCACGTGCTCTCAGTTGCCATCGCAACCTGCCCTTGGATACAGCGTGCTGGTTGGCCATTTCTAACTGTTGTTGTTCTGTCGAGGCTGATGAAACCTCATGGGTGAGGGAGGGCAAGCGGTACAGCATGCAGCCGCGCCCCCCCACCCATCTTGGTAGAAAGTGTTGCTAGGAACGTCAGAGGTTAGTCGGTAAACAAACACACCCATTTTATATAAATAAAATCAACCCCCCCCTCTTGACCCAAGGGACCATAAGCTTGCTGTTTAACTCTTAAATCCAAGAGATACTTCTAATTGGAGACAAAGCAGGATGAGCCACTGATCCCAACAACGTTACTGCGCATAAAGTCGGAGAAAACAGAAACATTTAAAAAGATTAACCCAACAGTTTAAAGTTGTATTTCTTGATTTTGGGGATTACGGAAATCTGAGAAAGTCACAATCATTTTTTTTGGAAACAACTAAATGCTTTATTCAACATTAATGTTTAAGACAAAACAAGCTTGTACAAGTGTGAACAAAAACAAAAACAAACAAACCATTACTGAGACAACAACAACAACAATAAATGAAGGAATGAAGACTGCTATCCATTGTTAAGTCTGGCAATGTTTTAGAATAAAAAAAAAGTCTTTAGATAATTCCCAAGTGAAGATTGATCCAATAATGTGCTTAACTGCGATGCAGTCAATGTTAAAGAGGGTGTGTAAAATTCAGCACTGTTTGGTTCTGGTAATACATGCAGAAACCATGTCTGTCCAAGGCTCCATGTATGAGCAAAGAGAACAAAGAAAAGTGTGTGTGTGTGTGTGTGTGTGTGTGTGTGTGTGTGTGTGTACGTGTGCATGCGACCTCGAATGGCCCGATCGATCCGGCATTGTGCTGACTGTGCAGCCAGCCCGATGAGATGCCGGACACATTCGCTGTGCCCTGAGCCACACAGAGAAGTTGGCGTTATGAGCCATCGGGGGCCGAGACGACAACATGACTGATTACAAGTGCGGGCGGCCTTTGTTTCACCGCCAGTAATCAGAACAAAGCGGAGCGGGAGCTGTGTGCGTGATGGTTTGTGTGTCTGTGTGCCCGTCGGTGTGTGTTCATAAGGTGAGGCCAGGAGAAAATGTGCTACTGAGGGACTGGCATTAAGATGAAACTCAGAGGAGGGAGCGTTACCGTGAAGGTGGGGTCGAGGAGCGAGGATATTAAATCCTCACGTTCAAACGCTTGGACAAAGCGACCCACCCAGACAAGCGGCCGTCCATCACTGTCACACCACATCACAGCCGTCCTGAAGGCCAGCTTCGATCTCCTCCAGCCTCTGTGCCATGGACATGACCAGCATTTTCATCTGGGAAGAGTGTGAGAGAGAGGAGGCAGACTTCTTTTTTTTAACGATGCAATCTGTGTACATGAACAGAAAGGGTAAACAGGCAGGAAAATGAGTGGAGAGAGGATGAAATGGGTGGATGGGAAAGAAGCCGAAACAGGGAGGACGTGAAGGAGAAAATTGGACAGGTGGGAAATTAAGGGAAGCAGCAGGAAGCAATGAAGAAGAAAGAGGGGAGCGGTAAAGATGATTTGAAAAAGGGGGCGATGGGGGAGAATTAACAAAACCCAGAGGGGAAGTGGTCGGGGATGGATGGGTACGGAGGGGGCGTCTGGGTTGGGCAGGTCAGCGAGTGTACAAGATGGGAAACCCAAACAAGTGTCTAGGAGTCAGACAGACAGACAGAATACATTAACACTGGCGGCGGGTCGGACGAGCATCATCAGATACAGAGTGGCCAACGACAAAGGCTGAAATGCATATGTAAACTCTTCAGTGTGGGACTGGGTATCGTTTGAAATTCTATTACTAGTGATACCAAAACAACTTTTATCTACAGCTTACTTTGAGATATAGCGTTTCCTACAAAAGAATTTCCTTTTACATAAGTGTGGCTGCAACCATGTTTATTTTCTTCCCATCATTTTATAACCTGTCGATTGTTTTTCCGATTAACTGAATAACTTCCTGGTTTATAAAATTGTTCCAATAGCCTGAGGTGACATCGACGAACAATCCAAAACCCAAAGATATTCAATTTACAGCGATTTAAGTCAGGGTAAAACTGAGAAACTACACATTTGAAGGACGATTAATGTAATGTTCATACCTTATTTTCTCTTGAACAAGAAATCGATGAATCTACTAAACTACAAAGAAGCCGAACTTCTCAAATGCAGACTATATGTTAAATAGCCCAAACACAAGCAGTAATAAAATACAGTCTAAAAGACTAATTTAAATAATTAACTGTCAACTGGACTTGCTGCTACAGAAACACTTTAGAGGGCATAAAAAGTGCTGAATTTTAATACCTACATGAGTTGTGGAAGGAAAAGCTCTTACATGCCAATCATAGTGTGTTATTTAAACTTTTGTCAAGGAAATTGACTGCATTAAAAGAAATAAATAAAATAAAAAAACTTTGGCCACCAAAACACAAATCTGGTGAAAAGTAAGCTGAGTAGGACTTCTCAGGGAATAAGCTTTAATGTTGTAAACTGACAGATGTGATGAGAAAATAAATCTTGACCCTGTCAAAGGCCTTTATAATCTTGTTACAATAAACCGGTATCTAAAGATGAACGATGGATATGAGGCAAACTGAAATTAATACAATCAGTGTGCTGACACAATCAGATTAATCTCCGGCCTACTCATTCTGAGACTGAACACGGCCAGTGACAAGGTGGATTTAAGTGGTAACCTACATATTAACATAACCTACATTATCAAGACAATATGAGAAAAGCCTATTCATTTCATTATAAAGTGCCCTTATGCAGCCCTTTGTTGAGTGACACATTATTTTGTGAAAGGAACTGAAGAGCTGATTCATTTAAAAATGCGTTTGTTTGGCTGGGTCACAAAAGTGGAACAGAAGACAAACAATAATTATACAGGGAAACTGACAAAATAATGACATGGTATTGGCGTGCCCATACACACATAGATATGAGGTCTCCACAAGGACTTCAAATTCCATCTAATGCTCTATTGCAATGTTTTATTTTTCTTCCTTGCCAAATAAACAATAGAACCTGTTTAAAATACATCTGTGCACTGATAACATCTCAGAACATAGGCCATCACCTGCAGGAAATTAAGAGACCGCAAAATAGGGAAGTGAAATGCCAAATCAACGTACGGCTGTGATGACGAGGACGCTTCATGATCAAAACATGTTTTTCCTCCTAACAAAGATTCCTCAACACGATCCCCATCACTTCTATTGTCCCCGGTGCGAAAGTGTGGGAGGGCAGGCAGGTATTCCTGCACGCTATCACCACCTACTGGCCAGTTTGTGCCTATATGGATATTTTTTTTTTATTTAAACAAAGGATCATTTTAGAATAACTTTTGGAATTACTACAGTATACCTATGAAAAGTGTAATATCCCTCTAGATTTTCAAGTTATTAATACTAATGTGACACTATAAAATCTTCCTGCTGAACCAGGGAAGGAATTCAAAAGGAGAAATTGATGAACAGAAACAGATCTGGATGTTGTCCTGGAATCCTACAGAAAACATACTTCCTTAATTTAATCTGATCTCATCTAAAACGATATGAAAAATAAATCTGTTTGCAGCGGATGACATGAGGACAGATGAGGTAATGTCTGACACAAGACTCTGCCCATCAGAGCAGTGAGGGCTTCCCAGAACTAAGCTGATG